>NDXB01016687.1:10275-22806 GCA_002631895.1 Agapornis roseicollis
AAAAAAAAAAAAAAAAAAAAAAAACCTAGAAAGTTTATTTCCACAAGTTACTTTCAGATTGACCATAAATGTCATATATTTCTCTTGTATTTGACATCTTGTTTCAGTGAGGAGACAAGATAAATCTCCAGTAGAGAGGTGTTTCATTTCATGCTTTTGATTTAATATCTTGTTATTTTCATTAAAGGTACTATTTATTCTAAAGAACCGTTTCATTTCACTTGGGTTTAATGCATTATTTCAGAAATACAATATATTTTTCTTCCTGCTTTCAAACCTGCTTTACCAATTTCCCTTTTCATTATTGGGCAGTCTTCTCTTAGCATTTCTGTTGAAACAGCCACCAACACCCTCCAATCAGTACCCAGGAATTAGTGTTTCTTACTGTCAGGTAGAAGAAGTGGTTTAGGATCCACACTTCATTTCTGCTGGGGGTGCTTGTTGGCATGTTCAAGACAGGGTCAGCCTCCTAGGAGTTGGTACAAGATAACACTGAACACTTTGCTTTATTGCTGGGCATATATATTCTTCATGAAAGCCACATAAGGAGTTCTTGCAAATACAGCTTTTAGAAAGGGGCAAGGATGCACCATATGAAAGAGGTGCAATGTAAAAATAAAGATTTTTCTTTCCTAGGGTAAGGCCTACGCAGTACTCCCAGGGCTGTGGATCGGTTTATTCTACTACCATATATTTCAAATCATGTAAAGAAGAGCTTCTCTATATCTGTGAAAAGCCTGCCATCCAATTACAGCGATGTGACAACTCTTGTCAGGAGGGCTGGTTTGTCAGACCAAATGATTATGGGAAGCTAGAAGGTGTTCTGTAAGGTTGGAACTTTTTATTTTCTTTTTGAGAACTATCACATGAGAATTTAAATATGTTGTTATCAGTCCTAATACATTTCCCTGTTTTCATTCTCTTTTAGACATGTAAAAATATCTTCATATTAAGGAAATGGGCATGGTGGCAGGCTCCAGGAGCACCCCAAGTCTGTCATTCCAGATTGAATACTGCCAAATGATTGCTTAGTTTTAACCAACACAATTGATGGACAAAATGGCCAAAAGTGATAGCCAGGAAAAAAAAGCACAGTGACAAGCACAGAGATTCATAGTCCTCAGAAGGACTTGTGTGTGTGTCACAGGAGAAGATACCCTTCAGCTATAAATGTCAAGCTCTTTTCCATGATCTATACATCTTCCTGGCACTGTTAGTTCTCTTACACACACACACACACACCCTTCTTTTTCCTTTTTCTTTTTTCCTAGTAATAATTCTGCTCTTCTTCTCTATTTTTCTAATTTTCTACTCTTTTAATCTATTAAAGCGTTAGACTGGCTTTGAGTCAGAGGCATAAACAGAACCTGCCATTATGTATTTCTGGGATATTTCCTGGAATGCCATGCTGCTAATTTAATGTGCTGAGCAAAAGTGTACAAACCCAGCCGTAGTGAAAATATCCCAAGCAGTGTTAGTGAACAAAATGTCTCCCTCCACATCTCCATGAAACAATGACAGCCAAGTCGAAATGACAAATCTCAGTCCCATAACTGTGTTTTGATTTGAGCAAAAAGTCCACAATTTCTTAGCTTGGTGCCCTCTGGAGACTTGTGCATTCCTTGTGGATTTCATCCCAATTTATTGTGGATCATCTACCAGTGGTGTAGCAGCTGGGCCTCTGAAGCATTAGGCATTCTCTTCAAGAGGCTGTTCTAGTGTTTTCCTGCTCTCAGCACTACGCAACAATTTCTGATCACTGACATGAACATTTTGGGTGTTATTTTCAAATACCAGCTTCACACTCTGGAAACCTTAGTGGATTTCTTTTCCTGTCTGCTGTTTACATTCACCAATTGCATCTTTAACATAACTTTTCCTATCTGCTCCTGTCTTTGGGGGTGAAAACACACAGTGCTTCTCTTCTGTCATGCAGACACAGCCCTGCTGACTTCCTGGAGTGTCTTTCAGCATTCATACAAGCTTTACTGAAATAAGAAATCTCACATGGAAGGTATTCTGAACTGTATTCATGATGCATTCTCTCTTGATAATGATGGGCTTGGCTTTAATTTGCATAAATATTAAAAAGAAAGAAGAAAATGAAAAAAATAAAAGTCTGGCCTTTTAAGTTTTCTCTTGTGTCAGAGTGACTGTGAAGAAATGGGAAAGATGTTCCCAGGGTTGCAGGCTGACAAGCAGCCAAAAGGCTACATCGTATCTTTGCCTTGACCTTTTGTGTCAATTTACTGCCAGTCCAAAAGCAGTTTCCAGTGCTGTGACTGTAACTGTAACTGTAAAGGCAAGTGGGGTTACAGTATGGTTTCACAGTGTAAAACAGTGTCTGAAACACACACACAAATAATAAAAGGAAGAAAAAAAAAAAAGAAATAAAGTAAAAATCACCCCAAATTAAAAAGAGGCAGTATCCTGCCATTCACTGCAGGCATTCAAGGTGTTGCAGTGAACAACCTTGTCCAGCAAGCTTGAAGCCGGCATACCCTGGTTGTGGGGTAACCACAAAGGCTTTAAGGATGTGCTGTCTATACCCCCTTTCCCACTGAAATGAACTTTTCTTTATAGCAGAAGAGACACAGAAATGTACTGTTTGTGTATTGGCTGAGATGGCGTTTTTGAGTCACAGTTCCCTACAACAGTGTGTTTCCCCATACCTAAATTCCACTCCTCACCATGTTCCTTTCCACTCCCCCGAGTCACAGACTCCAGCTAATACAATTTACTAGGTCGCACTCTGGTTGATAAACACAGCTGTTTTGTCCAGCCTACTGACAATATTTATACAAGTGTTCAAATTTAGACCCAAACTTCCTGCCTTAGTTTACCTTTTTTTCAGTTTGAAGAAACAAGAAATTTTGCCTGCTCTTCATCTTTAAAGGACAGAGCGTGATGATGAAGTGCTACAACTAACAGACTGCTTATTGACTTCAGAGCTAGCAAAATGATACAAGAAAATTGATTCACCTCCTGTTTTCAGAAGTAAAGTTAGATTGGAGAACTTCCCCCGCAGACAATTGATTACATACTTGAGAAGTTGTTGCTAAGACTGAAGAAGTTACAGTCATGTAAGCTGTCAACCAAATTCAGTAGCGCACACTTGAATCCCAGTTAGCTGCAGGAAAGCCTTCTTTTACACTAGGGTGCCAACATACAGTTTTCAGGCCCAATAGACAAGTATCTTTGTGAGATATTCAGCATGAGTTTTCTGTGAGGATATTAGTGCATACCATGAATACTCAGCGACTGCTATTCCTTGTTTGCTTCTCTGTGTAACAAAACTGACCATAAGCACCCTTTACTCCCAACTTTTCCATCCCACTTTCTTTCTGCATACAGGTAAGGTATAATGCAAGAAATACATGCCGTCAGAGATATTTTTGCTCTGAAAAAACTCAACATCTGCAAAGTAAAGGAGTAATAGCCTAGTCATTAGACTGTATTACAGTTTATTTCCAGGCTGTTGATACTGTTTTGAAAATGGAAGACTTTGAACTTTACACTTAAGAGCATGAACAGCTACCACAAAAATACATCTCTTGCAAGAGAGGAATTTCCTTCCATCAGTCACCACAATGTGACTCATCATGTCTGGACAAGTTGCTCTGTTTAAGGAGAGTTGGTCACTGAAGACATTGAAGAACTACGACTCAGCACTGGATCAAGGCACTACAGATAGCTAGAGATGAAGAGTGAGGATGGGTAAGCCACTTCTGCACAGTAACTTCTGTGTATGGTACAACAGCAGAAAGGAGCTCAGTGAAGTCTGGTCTCCCCTGACAGGCTGAGCAGCCATGTGAATCATGCCAAGCTCCTGGCCTCACCATCCTTTCAGCTCAGCTTTTCACCTTCTAGCATTCATTTCAGTTAATTTTTGTAAATTAATTTTTCATTTATTTCATAACAGTGTATGGAGATTCAGCCTATTGCTTTCCATGCAACTCTTGTGTTATATTTGTGCCCTGATGCATCTTTCAAACTGCAACTCAAAATAGCAAATATTTCTAGAGCATCTTATTTTAAGGAGGTAGAAAATCTTGATATTTGCCTGATATTACAGGGTCAGATCAGGTGGATAGTTAAATGAAACAGTCTTAAGTTCTGACCAGGAGACAAGCTTTTCCATTTTCACTTTCAGGAAGAAAATACCCATCTTCAACACTGCCACTTTAACTTCTTAATGTGCTTTCAACATGTTACACTTTTACTATGACACAGTAATCAGACTAGAGCCAGCTTCCTCCGTGGTTTCTCTGGAAATGCTGAAAAATGAACTATTCTCATTGTCTAACATTGGTTGTGCTGCAGTGTACCCTTACTCCCAAAGTATTCCTATTGCAGGAAAGAAGTGTGACGAGCTGGCAATGGAGGATGAGGAAGGCTACACTGCTTTAAATTTACGACCCTCAACTTCAATTACCACTCCTGGATATTTGAGCAGCAAGAAATGTTCTGCATTTAAGGCTCCAGGCAGTTGTGTTTTAGTAGACAGTAAGTACAAATGGAAATTAGCTTTTGTATTTAAATTAGGACATAACTTAAATTTGCATGTTTGTGTTGATTGCTTTAGAATCCTTCTAAACTTTATAGCATGTTCTCATATGAGCATTCATAAAAACAGCAGAAAGAAAAATCATAATGGAGTCTTGTGTGCTATGGGTTATGATCACAGATTATATTTTTTCTGATGCCTATCTTTACTCCAATTATTTTTTACATTTGCTTCAACACAGAAAACAAGTTCTATCTTTGTTAGAATTTTTTTACCATTTTGGTAGGAGTCATTTTGTGCGGCAGAGCACTACAAGAGAAGAAGGCTCTATAGTTTTATCAGATAAGCCTAGGAAATGGAAGCTATTTCCTCAGCTGTGGAGAGTAGTGGTGCCCTGTTTATCAGTCTTAATAGTGAATGTAAGCTCTGAGTATGTATTTTTATTTGTTTAGATCTGAAGTTTTTCTGTAAATGAGTTGAATGTTCACTGTGACCATTAAATGATGACTTGAGGACTGTTGCTGCTACTCATAAATTCACCAGGTGGCTTATGTGTGAAATAAATATCATTGCTGCTATTTTCAGTTTGGGTAGAGTAGACAGAGGCTAAATTAACACCACTCTGGTGTTATCTGAAAAAGATCTAGAGCTATCCATAGAAAATGACAGCTTGGCAAAGAGGATGCAGGAGAGGCTGTTGAAAAGCAGCAGCCAGAAAACCAAGGATAAAAGGGAGTGTGAACTAGCAGCAGAGCTTCCTGAAAACAAACAGGTTGACAAGCTCAGAAAACTTTTAACCCTTTTGATATGGACAGAGAACATGACCTATGATCAAATTATATTGGGAGGGACCTCTATAGTTCATCTTTCTCCATCTTTTGCTCAAAAGGGCTAGCTCTAAAGCCTGGGCAAATTGCTCGGGGCCTTGGCCACTTGAGTATCTGAAACCTCCAGGGTTGAATATCTCACAGCCTCTCTGGGCACTTTTCCAGTGCTGAAGGAAAAGAATTTTTTTTCCTCACATCTAATTGGAAATTTCCTTGGTGCAACTTGAAACTCTTGTGTCCTTTTGCTGTGCCTCTCTGGGAAGAGTTTGGCTTCATCTATAATGCCCTTTTAGGTAGCAGAGGACTGAAATTAGGCCCTCCCTTAGGCTCCTCTTCTCCAGGCTAAACAAGCCTAGGTCCTTCAGCCTCTCTGTAGGTCCCTGACCAACTCAGTGTTCCTCTGATGGACTCTGTACTTATCTGACATCTCTCTAGAACTGGGAAGCTCAGCACAAGACACAATACCCCAAAAGTGGCTTCATAATAGTCAAATATAGTGGAATAATCACTTCTGTTGACCTGCTGGCTGCAGTCTTGCCAGTGCACCCCAGTCCTGGTCAGCTTTCACAGCTACAAAGACACTTGAGGACTCAGATTAAACTTGTCCATCAGGACCCTGAAGCATAACTTCTTTCTAGTCTCCTACCTGTACTGGTGCATGGAGTTGTATAGTTACACATGCCAGATTTCATATTTGCCTTTGTTAAGCACTTACATCCCATTCCTAGGGTTTTTAGGTCCCTTTTAAAAGGAAGCCCTGTCTCCAGCATATCAGTCACCACCTCAATGTGGTGCCATTTACAGTGTCTTCAAATTACATTAACTGGTGAGGGTTAGGATCATCTCCCTTAACTCTGGTTATGTGAGTTTTAGTTGCCAAGTCTATCTGGACTTCTGGGAACCTCTGAAAAGTGTTTCTTTTCACCTAACAAAAGGGTCCCTGAAGGTGCTTGCTCTTAAGCACTGGACTCCAGTAGAGATACTATGTGTATCTCAGAAAACTGCTGAACACTGCTTCCCAAGAAGGAAAAATACATATATTTTTTATATATATGTATGTGGATAGTCAGCTGTAAAATTCTGGAGCACTATAATCCTAATTAGACATCAAATCACAATGGAAACCTAAAGAAAGAGCCTGAAGAAACATGGACAGTTTAATGTACAAGCACTGCAATTATTTAGAAATCCCAATCACAGGTTCCAGAAATAATCATCCAAACCTAGGTGTTAAATTTTACTTTTTAAGATGAAGAAGTCATAAGGATTGTTTTATTATTTCCAGGACAGTGGGAACAGCAATATCTAATCTGCTTACCTGTGTCATGAGAAGAAGTTGTAATCTAACACTTGAACCTTAGTTAAGAAATATTCTCAGTGGATAAGTACATATTTTCTCAAAATTGCTCTAGGAAATTCAGAACAGTGATTACAAAAACTGCATTAAGACAAAAAAAAGAGGCTCCACAGAAGGAAGTTGTGAAAGCTCCATCCCTGACAGTTTAAGTTCAAGGCCAGGTTGGACATAGTCTTGCGTGACATGGTTAAGGGTGTGGTGTTCCTGCCCATGGGAAGGGGGTTGNAAAAAGAGGCTCCACAGAAGGAAGTTGTGAAAGCTCCATCCCTGACAGTTTAAGTTCAAGGCCAGGTTGGACATAGTCTTGCGTGACATGGTTAAGGGTGTGGTGTTCCTGCCCATGGGAAGGGGGTTGGAACTTGATGATCATAAGGTCCTTTCCAACCCTAACTATTCTGTGATTCTATGATGAAGATGAACTGGTGTTGTTAGAGGGACGGTAGCACCACTGCATGGAGAGAAGAGCTGTTAAGTTTTGTTGCTGAATGTGTTTATTGTTTGTCCCAGGAGCCTCTGCCTCAACTTCCATATGGCGGCCAGTGGCCTTTGCTTTCCTCGCTTTGTGCCTGGTGCTGCTGCTGGGGCTGTTAGCCCTGCTGGCCCTGTGTAAGTACAATGGTGCCCAAAGATGCTACTGTGAGAGTGAATTCTAGATGTATGGCTGCTGCTTCTCTCCCTGCAGACTGTCCCTGTTTCCCCAGTGAAAATAATAAGGAAAGAAGAACAACAGTACAGCTCTCCCACAGAAGTACCCCACAGCTGAGTGTCAGCACAGGTCACTCAGGATCAATAATATCTGCACTTTTAGTTACCTTAAACACAAAGGTTACACTAATCCTATATGCAAGACCTAAACCTAATTAACCTTAACCATAAAACTAAACCCTAATCTTAATCCTAAACTCAATTACCCTAACAATAAAGATAATCCCTAACCCTATCCCTAGGCATAAACCTAACCCTTAAACTGAACCCCAAGTGCAATCCTAAACCATAACCCTAAACAAAACCCCAAAACTAACACTAATCTAACTCTAATCTACTAACATCTAATCTATATAATCTAATACTAAAATCTAATCTACTAACATCTAACTCTAATCACAGCTACACTAAACCTTCTCCTAATCCTAACCCCAACCTTAACCATAACCCACACCTCTAAGTCTAACCCTAACCTTCACCATAAAACCTAACCCTAACCACTGACTAACCCTAACCCTAAATCTAACCCCTAACCCTTAACCCTAACCCATATCTCAAATGTTTAATTTCCACAGTAGTAGCTTACCTCATTAGCCACACAATCAGGGTAGTGGTGCCTCCCTCACCCCTTGTGACTGTTACTGGAATATTTCATAGCTACTCTCTTTTTTCTTGGATTCCAAACTTTTTACAAGGAGGGCAATTCTGGCATGGAAGCACTGTGACTGGTCCATTTGTCCACAATTACAGCAGATTTTCCACAGCAGCATTTCAATGAACAACCAAATATGATGGCAATACATTTGGAAGCAGAGACAGAGAATCCTCATCTCATTTTTGGCAGGAGGGAAGCAGTTCCAAGTGCCCAGAACAAATACTCAATGTGGTCCATGGAATCACAGCAATGTTAGCTCAGAGGCAACTCTTCAGCTTTCTACTCTGACACCATCCCTTTCTTCCCCACCATACAAAGCTGGACTATCTACAACTCACCTGTAGCTTTGTCTAGATGACCTTTGAAAAACTTCAAGGGTGGAGATGCCCCCACCTTCCCAGGTGACCTTTTCCAGTGCTGCACAACCCTTCTGGTTAAGAAAATGTGGATGATGTACACACAATGGTGGATGTACACATAAAGTAGACAAAAAGAAAAAAAAAAAGTCAGAAGCTACAAACTAAAGCTATGATTAAAGCTACAATTTTTATAAAACCAATCTTTGATAAGCACTTTCATACCCTTCAGTTTTTCAGGTTTCCAAGGATCCTGAGGAAGGAAAGAAGCTGCAGGAAATGAGGGAAGCATTATGTTTTGAAGGGAAGGAGAAGAATGGTAAATGTGGTTGTTATGTAAATAAACACAAATCACCCCCTTTACAGAGCCCATTGTCTGAGACACTATAAAATCACAGAGAAAAGATCTAACTGGCTCATGTCTGGTTTTAACTGTGGTAATATTTGAGGTGTGGATATGTGTACCCTAACATGCAAAACAATTTATGTCTTGCCCCTCAAGAACTCAGCTGATTCATGGCTCCCCTTAATCTTTCCTCAGTTCAGCCAGTAGCTAAAGCCCTGTATGCCTCACAAAGTTTGCATAATACTCTTTCTGATTTCTAGAAACAAAATGTGCCCTCTGTCCAGCAAGCTGGCAAAACAGTGGAGCTAACAACTGCTTCTACATTTCAAAGCAGAAGAAAACATGGAAGCAAAGTCAAGAGTTCTGTTCTTCAAGAAACTCCACTCTTCTCGTGCTGAAAGACAAAGCAAAGATGGTACATCTTTTTTTATGCTTTTAGCCCCATGCATTTCTTCATGTGATGTGTTTTCACACAGGCAGAAAGTAGTTGGGTCATTTATAGTGCATGCGTTTAAGTTTCCCTGGTCAAGCAGCCTTCTGCAAGTCACAACATTGTCATGACTTGCAACCCTTTCTAAATTGTGTGCTGTGAAAATTATGCATTATGGTAACCAGAATAAGCCTAAATAACCATGGTAACCATTGCAGATGTCTATAGGCAGGGTAGATACCTAAAGGCAGACCAGGTTTTTGTTTTCTTTTAAAAAGCAGTGTTTTTACAGATCAGGGGTGCATTTCTCTTGTGGTAATTCAATAAACAATGGTATTTGAATGATCCTATAATTACAGCAGTCAGTACTGCCTCATAGAAAACCAGCATGGAGAACAAATCACTCTCCTATTGAGTAAGAATTACCTCCTTTGGTTGCAGAACCTTCAAGAAGCTACAGGAACTTAGGTCTCATTTTTGAAATATTATTGTGATGATTTTCTCATACCTACAGGTTTCTCTGCCACAGGATTCACAGTTTTACTGGGTTGGATTATCATACATATCTGAAAGGAGTGGCTGGTACTGGGAGGATGGAACAGCTTTTTCCAAAGAAGCAACAAATTGGTAAGCCTTCGTATTTTAGGACCAGTGCAGTTCTACCCGGTGTGCCCCAGTAAATTATATGAGACTTGTGCTTCCTCTTACTTGCTCATGCTTGTCACATGTGCAATGATGAACATGGAGATGAACATGGAGACTATAGTATCTGCTATGGAGCTTCCAATTCATGTCCTGTGTAAGGAACAATGGGTGTCAAAGTACAGCTCAATCCCATGAACATGACAAAGGGACCATGTAGCACAAATAAAGTATCTCGAAGAGGGAAATAACTCTACATTCCAGTGGAAAATGATTACAAATGGTCTAAATATCAATCATGTGATATTACCAGGACATCATTAAGACATATATTTTAACTTTCTAGGGTTTTGTTATATGACAGCATCTTCTGTGCCTCCTTATATGGACGGATCATTTATGCCAGCCACTCCTGTTCAACACAGCAATTCTGGATCTGTGAGAAAGTGGCTGTTCCTTTCACCTGAAGAAGCAGTGTAAGAAGGGATGTGGGATCTGCCATTGTGAGATACCACTTTAGGAACTGGAAGTTTTATCTATATTTTCATTTTTGTTTATCATGCAGTTTTTTTCAGAATGGTGATTCAAATGGATGTGTTATTAGAGATTAAGTCCTCCTCTTTGTCTACATTTTCCCTCCCAGGTTTACAAATCAGAGAGTAAAAAGCAAAACAACCTACAAAGCTGGAAACTACTAGCTACAGTCAAGCAATGATTCTTGCGTGGCTAAGTTGACAACCACAACTTCTTGCAGAGCTTTATATTTTTGAGCTTCAGTCAGCATTTTCCACTAACACTTGCCAGGCATAAACCAAACCAACCACATCCTTGATGATTTTTCTCACTGATTTTCTTAATGTACTCACTAACTACTGTCCACACACAAACTGTCCTCTTCTAGAGCAGTTTGCCCAGGCACGCATTCTTTCCTAACTCTATTCTGCCAGCTATTACCCTGTTTGAGTTACAGGGATACAGAAAGAACCCAAAGCTCTTTTTATGCATAAAAATGTATTCATATATGCATTAATATTTATAAAATTTAAAGGACATTTGTGAAAAGACTATGGGGAATCCCTGGAAGCAATCTCTTTGAAAAGCAGTCAAATGTCACATTTGGATTAAAATATTACCTGAATAACTTCAGCGCTATCATATTATTCATTGCTATGCAAATAACAGTAAGAATATTAATTATGTGCTCCATTCAGACCTACACACAATTTATATTCAAACTGATGCAGAATTCATTGCCACAGGACTTACTTGAGCTCTTGTATTATATCCACACTGTTTGGGACCTCTGGACCCCAAGGTACGCACAGTGCATCATGTATTATTAAAGCACTTGTCATACTTCTTGAAGAAAGATGATATCTCCAGTTTTCTGGGTGAAGTTTCATCGTATGAGTTACTTGAAGTTGTATGTCAGCATCTGTTTTGTATTACATATGCATATAGTCCTTGTGTATATGTTCCTTGTATTGTGTGCATGTGCCTCAGTATTTGGAGACTTTCCTTAAAATAAGTGAAAAAATTATATTAAGTTTTTAATACTCAATATTTCCTTGGAAAATATTCTTACAGATTGAGGCAGTTCCTTGGTATAAAAATAAACTCTTGTTCGTAATGTGCTAAAATAACACAGGATCACAGAATCTTTAGGGCTGGAAAAGACCTCCAGTCCAACACCCCTGCCATGGCAGGGCCACCCAAACCAGCCTACACAGGAATGTGTCCAGGTGGGTTTGGAATGCATCCAAAGAGGGAGGGCTCCACAACACTATGCATCCTGTTCCAGTGCTCTTCCACCCTCAGTGTAAAGAAGTTTTTCCACATATTGAGGTGAAACTTCTTGCTGTTTATGGCCATTGCTCCTTGTCCTGTTGCTGGGCACCACTGAAAAGAGTCTGGCATCATCTTCTTGGCACCTGCCTTTGAGATATTTGTATACATTAACGAGATCCCCTCTCAGTCTGCTCTTCTCTGGATTAAACAGACCCAGCTCCCGCAATCTCTCTTCATAAGAGAGATGTTCCAGACCCCTAATTATCCTTGTGGCCTCAGCTGGACCTTCTCCAATAGCTCCTTGTCTTTTTGTACTGAGGAGCCCAGCACTGGACACAGTGGCCACACTCATCCTGATACACTCCAGGATAATATTGGCTTCCTGGCCTTAAGGGCACACTACTGGTGCTTGTGAACTGAATACACTGACTATACTCAGCATAGCCAGGTTATAATTCATGGGCATAATTACCAGTTGAACTACCTGGAATTCCTTACAATTGCAGCAGGAAGTGCAAGGTACAGTTCAAGTAAAATGTTCTATCTCTTTCAACCCATTCAAGTTGAAAAAAATAATTCATCTAAGCTGCCACATTTTACCCCTTTTTCTTCCCACAAACTAACACTAGGGTTTGTTTTTTCTAGCAATCATCTGCTATATGACTTTGTTATATGCTTTGTGAAAACAAATGTTAGCCTTTGGGTTTCCTGCTGGCTGCTTGGTGTGCCTTTGAGGGTAGCATTCACTTTTTAGGGATCAGGAAGAAATGCCGTACAGAGGAACCTTGACACACTTGCCTTGGTAGGCTGATGCCAACCTCATGAAGTTTTACCATGACAAGTGCAAGGTCCTATACCTGGGTGGGAGCAATCCCAGGCACAGCTACAGGTTGAGCAGAGAAGAGATTCAGAGCAGCC
>NDXB01016689.1:1930-13950 GCA_002631895.1 Agapornis roseicollis
TTTGGTTTTTTTTTTTGCTCACCTCGCCTCTCTCTTTTTTCCCCCCTTGTCCTAAAATAATAATTTCTGGTTACAGAGGATGCAGTAAAGTGGGTTCCCTAGAGTAGTAGTATGGGAAAATGACAAACTACTTTGGGCTGACTGGCTTCACTATCTTTCTCTAAATGCTGCAGATGATGTACCTTGCTGTTGATCATACTGATTTGGGCTTAGGTTTGCAGCCATGTGATTAGGCACCTCCTGGGTAAAAGGTGTTCTGCATTTCCCAAATAGCATTGGTCCAGAGAGCTTGCTTCTGCTAGCACAACATTGTCTAATATCCGTCCTCTGCTTGACAGAGGCTGTAGAATCAACATATCTAAGTTTGCAGTTAATTTATCTTTGGAAGTACATGTGAGACAGCAACATATGCAGAACTGAGACTTTGCACATCTACTGATTGTGCCTTCCACTAACACATGGGGTCTGCAAAGTTGGACACTTGCTGCCAAGTCACAGGAGCTGTATTTTCTACTGTACTTTGGCTTTCCTCTTCGTGTGTTTGTCTTGCTGTCTTCAAGGCAGACAACATATGCAGGCCAGCTCACCTGGTCCTCCTTTTCACTGTCTTCTAGAGAAGGGAGCTCCCAAGTTTAGTATCAAACAAGACACTTGCAAGTTGAGGGGGTTAATATATGAGAAATGTGAACACCTGAACATCTAGTAGCAGTGCAGAACATCACTTTGTGACAACCTTGTTTAACGTTTTAGGCTTTCAGAGCTTCAGATGCTCTTTTTAGTCTGTTACACTTTTGTATTATGATTAATATTTAATCGTAGTTAAATGTGCTGCATTAGAAATAATTCAACACATTATTTAAAAATAGGTTAATATTTTAATCCAGGCTTTGCAGAGGGAAAAAGCTATGGAATAATGTTTGTGGGTTTGCAGAAAAGCTGTGCTAGTTTTTCTGTTCCTTCCAAAATTTTGAACCTGTCAGCTGATTTCATCCAACTTTAGAAAAGGACAGAGATCTCAAGGAAAATTTGCTTTAAAGTTTTAATAAAGTTCAATAAAACCTTCACTCAGGTGAAGGCAAGAGACTCAAATTTGAGTCACCACTAATGGAAAAAAAAAATAATTCATACTCAGCCCTCAATTAGACACCAGAAGGAACTACCCTCACTGTCTTTACCAAGCCATGGCAAAAACTGATTTATACTGGAAACCTTGTTTTCACAAATCAGCAGCAGTGTGGTGCACGTCAACTCCCTGAAACTGCGTCAGGCCTTTAGTATCCCTCCAGCTTAATTCTTTCGGTGCTCTTTGCTCCTGTCTGTTTTTGCCAGTTGTCTTCTGAACTCCATCTACTTTTGGCAATTCTCATTTTCTATGTCCTAAGTAAAAGATTCTTACCTGCCAGCTGATAGACAAACTAGTGTGTTTTACTTGTCTAGAAAATAACTGATTAAGCAAAGATGCCGACTCAGACATAAAGTATCTATTATAAAAGCACAAATTGTACATGCTCATTTTCCACTTTAGAAGTGCTCTTGTCTTCACTGCGCTCTAAGGCATGTTTACTATTGGCTTGACTACAGGAAAAATTATAACCTGGGTGTTTTCTGTTGCCTACATGCAGGGCTGAGCTTGCCATACTCCAGTCTGTTGGTAGAGGTCCTGCTTTGATAGGCTTATAAAAAAGTTTCTTTCAGAAGCCTGGAAAGGAGGCAGCATGGTTTCTGTCTGTCATCAGACACAACACCCTGAAAGAAAATGAAAAAGCACTGCACCTGGAAGACAAGGAATCTGATAAAGTGTCTACTCCAGATTAGTCTGCAGGTTTGTTAGTTGGTTATCGTCTTCCAAACAGTGGTTGCAGACACACAAACTTTTGTACCAGCATTGTGGAAAGATCCTTCCTCCAAGATGCCCTCCCAGTTTGTGCCTAAAGTCCCCATTCTGGACATGTTTCTTGATTAAAGATATTTTGGCGGTTAACACAAATCCACAGCTACCCTCCATTTTCAGTGATATATTTCTGCACCATATGTTTCCCTGGCTTCATCTCTGAATTGTCAATACATTCATCTGCTCCTGAAGCTCTCTCCTACACTGTGCTGATTTGCTTAATTTCACTTTCTAAAGTATCATTATCCCCCATTAATAAAGCTTATTAACATGTTCATTAGTGTTATATTTCTGCATCATCCCACTTCAGCTGTTTCCATATATACAACTACTGAAAAATATAAATGTGCTTGAGAGCAGTCCAGGTCCCTCTCTCCACTTCTCTCAACCCTGAAAGCACCCATGCTATTGCTCCCAAATGCAGAATAGGTAAGTCATTACTGCCATATACAAATCGTGTCTGGTCAGAAATAGATTATTTGGTTCTCAGAGAGTTCTTTCTTGTCCCTAGTTAAAGCAGGTGCCTCCCACTGCCATGGTGGATAATGCAAACCACCAGCTCCTGCAGACCTGGCAGTGTCAGATATCCTTGCTACAATTTGTTTGACCCTTCTCAGCCTGGAAAAAGGAGGGCTTCAGGGAGACCTTAGAGCAGCTGCCAGTGCCTAAAGGGGCCAAAAGAAACCTGGAGAGGGGCTTTTGACAAGGGCCTGTAGGGACAGGACAAGGGCAAATGGCTTTAACAGGACAGAGGGGAGACTGAGATGAGCTCTCAGGCAGAAGTTCTTCCCTGTGAGAGTGGTGAGGCCCTGGCACAGGTTGCCCAGAGAAGCTGTGGCTGCCCCATCCCTGGCAGTGTTCAAGGCCAGGTTGGATGGGACTTCAAGCAACCTGGTCCCTGCCTGTGGCTATAATGTCCCTTCCAACCCAAACCACTCTGATTCTATGTATGTGTCTCCACCCAGACTTTTTGTGGGCAGTGATAAACAGGCACTGTGAAGATGGAATTTTTACTGTCCTAAGGTGGATGTATAAAAACTGACTACATGATTTTGTCTCTAAAAATAATCTCCATGAGAGGAGCTATGAATGACTGTGAATTTAGAATATGGGGTAGGTCAGATGAACCTAACCATAGTTAAACCTATGTGAGTCAAATCAGTTTCTGAACCTGTTTCGGTGCTTCACCCATATATAAGACACAGGATGTCTTGCAAAACTGGCATTTCTGTTACATTCTTATTAGTTTCTGAGAACATGAACTGGTATGAACCAGAAGACCCCTGAGACAGAGAATACACTGGTCAAACAGCACCACAGCTAACCAAAACAGTGGAACAGGACTTTGCAGATTTTGGTTCTGCCAAAGACTTGTTTAACTCCAGCTTCAGCTGAGCTGGCATTTATTTATGCTAACAAATGAAGAGTCTCCTTTTCAAGGTGGTTTATTTTAGCCAGACAGTGTTCCTACCTTTATTTATGTTTTTTCTCTCAGTAACAGCTCTTTCTCTTCTGTGGTACACTGACCTATCAAACTGCTCTTCACAGATTTTCCACATAAACTTGGATATTTTTGTCTTAGTAATGCATATCTGATGCAAAGGGTTAACTGATGTACAGGAGGGTTAGGGTTAACCCGTTTGTTTAACAATGTTACTGCTTACTTGTGCTTATTCAACAAATGCCTGCTCAACACTTATGGTGCTTGTTCCAACAGAGTGGGATGACCTGGGCTATTGCTAGGAGGAAGGAACAGTTAAGTCCTGTTCTCTGGACCCCTAAACTGGCTGAAATCAGCAGTGCAGTTTGGACAGTGACTAAATCACCAGGGAACATAAGCAACAAACAGAGATGAAAAGTTCAGGGAAGACTCGTTTACTTCATCTTGAAACCCTTGCCCATGACCACCAGGAGACCCTATACAAGCAAGGACCTTTTGCTTCATTATAATATGAAGTGGGGGTGGGGGTGGGGTGGGTGGGTAGAGGAGATATTAGGTCATGAATATGTATAGATGTGTTGTGTAACCTCATGAATATGTAATGGTTTAGAGGATAAATATGAAGAACAATGCTGAGGTGTGCATGCTTTTGAAGAAGAAATCTCCCATGCACCTCAACGCTGGGTAAAGCATACCTACTTTACAATTTTAAAAGAGTTCTGGAGTCTACCCATGTATCATACCACTGTAGGAAATGTGAGTGAGGATCCCATAATGTTAAGTTAACCATTGGACTCAGTGATCTTAAGGGTATTTATCTAACCTAAATAATTCTATAATTTTATGATTCTGTTTTGGTGGTTTGGTTTTTGAGAGAGCTTCTCATACTCTATTCTTCAGGATAAATAAGCTCAATGAATGCCAACAGTTTAACTCCTAGCATCTCTACAAAAAAGTAAGCAGTACTTAGATATAGGCAATAAGACATGCATGTGTATTTTAGAATCATAGAATCCCAGAATACTTCAGGTTAGAATGGACTTAAAGCTCATGCAGTTCCAACACCCTGCCATTGGCAGGGACACCTTCCACTAGACCAGGTTGCTCCACACCCTGTCCAACCTGGCCTTGAGCACTGCCAGGGATGGGGCAGCCACAGCTTTAAATATGAAATTATATAAAATCTATATAAACTTATTTATATAAATTGTACTAAATTATTATTTATATAAGTTGTATATAATATTTCTATAACTTTGTATGGATTTTATATAAATTTAAACAACAACTGACCATTTCTTGGGTCTTCTGGAAGGATATTTTGTTTTAATTCTGTTCACAATTTTTCCTCAGACATTTTAAAACATATTAATGCATGTTATAATGAATAGTTAATATGTAACCTTTATAAAACACAATAATATACCAACTGTCTGTGAGTCTGCACTTGTAGAAACTATATGTGTGAATCAAAATTTATTCTTTTCACAGCAACAAGAACCAGACAAGGTCTGAAATCAACACTGCTTGACTTGTTTGTGATTGAATTTAGAATCTCTGAAGAGGGCTTGAAATCTGAGCCAGGCTGATTTGGTACAGGTGATGATGCAGGCCTTGCTATTAAAAATAGATTTATAATGGTGTTTCCAATTTAATCTCTTTAACTCTTAATGTTTTCCTGGACAATAATAGTTCAAGGTGGAGTGCATTCACCCTCAGTTCGATCCAATCCATTTTTTCTGGGAAGCAATATGTGACTGGTATGAGAATAAAATAAGTGCTTTTATTGTGTTGTATTCTCTGTTTTGGCATGGAGCCGGGTGTGTTCAGACATTACAATAACAGAAAAAGGTTTTGTTTATGCTGCAGCAGAGGTGCAATCACTGGTGAAAGTTGTTTGTAGCTAAGTTCTTTTTACTGAAGTCTTGATTGCATAGTTTCCCTCTCATGCTTCTTAGGGAACATTGTAATGTGTTCAAAGACCTACTCAATATTGATCTTTGTGGAAGAATTGGATTAAACTCTTTCTCCTGTGCATGTCTTAGGCAGAGGCACCTCAGGACCAAGCTGGGTGAAGATGGGGCTGTTTTTTTTCAGTACAGCTGAATTGATTTGCTTTGCTATTCAGAGAAGTGCCAGGCTTCTCTCCCCGCTCTCAAAAAGGTCAAGGGAAACCAGCATTTGGCAGGAAACTCTGTTCCGGTGGGAAGTTGCACGCAGCAGAGTCCTCAGCCTCTCACTTGGAGGCTGTTATTTCTTAGATGCTAGATTTAAAGCTGGGAGGACCTCTGAAAGCTGCAGTTTACAGGAATGATGGGTGCACTCAATTCAGTTTTCAGCATGGGGTCTCTGCACTGTTACCGTGTGATGCACTCAGGACCTTGTTCTACTATTTTACTGTGGTGCTGAGACCCACTAGAAGGTTTGGTATAATCCTGGTATAAATAAAAAGACTGTGCCAGCTAGTACTAGGACAAGCAAGACAGAGAGGAGAGAAGTCACTTTGCCAAACATATTGCTTTGGCTGCATAAAGAGATAGTGTGTGCTCAGACTTCTGCACCTCTAGCCAACAGCAATTTTCCTTTTTGTGTGCACCCTTACGGATCATCTGTATCTCTTCTCTGCTTTGTTGAACCTCTGCCTTGACTTTTTCCTGGGAAGTAGTTTTGGCAAGTACTGTTGGTTCAGGGTTAGAGCCCAGCTTGAAGATTGTGGAGCAAAGTTGTCAAAGTTTGAAGAGTCTTATAGTTGAACATGAACTATCAAGATACAGGGCAGTGTTCTGGATGGCTGGAAGAAGCAGCATTTCACAGTGGTATTCTTTAATAAAAGGGGAAGTAAGCTGTAGTATAAACACATACAGAAACATTGGTGCTTGAATAGTTTGTGCTTCTGCTCTCTTTTTAGCAGAGGATAGCATGGACTGTCAATCTCAAGCAACGTGATATGCTGCAGCAACCTCCTGATGTCTTTTCCTGTTTCAAGAGCACAGGTATCTGGTTGGAGTGTCAGGATCTGTCCTGTCTTTTTCATTCCTGTGGCTTGACAGTCCCAGTGCTCTCAGAAGTGCTCTCTTACTCTCAGGTCTTTCCTCTTTTTGCCTTGCACCTGTAGGACAGTGGCTCGTCCTACACAGTCTGTATTTCCTGCTACTGATCTAAGGATTGCTGCATCCTCCCTCTTATTTATAGCTGCTGTTTTTCTCCAGAGCATTGGGATAGAAAAGGGGGTAGATGGCAGAGTATGTGTAGAGAAACAGAAGCAACAGAGGCTGACACTGCAGTTGTGAGCAGGCTGTATCTTGAAAGGGTTTCATCAGTGAAAAGATGACCAAATCATAAAGATTAAATTTTGACTTGGCTCCTAAATCGTAAAATCCCAGACTGCTTTGGGTTGGAAGGAACCTTAAATCTCATCCAATTCAAGCCCCCTGCCATGGGTAAGGACATCTTCCACTAGACCAGATTTCTCCAAGCCCTGTCCCACCTGGCCTTTGACACTGTCATGGATGAAGTGGCCACAGCTTCTCTGGGCAACCTGTGCCAGGTCTTCACTGCCCTCACAGGGAAGAATTTCTGCCTAAGAGCTTATCTCAATCTCTTCTCTGCCCTGTTAAAGCCATTCCTCTTTGTCCTATGCCTATAGACCGTTGTCAAAAGGTTTATTGTCATCCCCTTTAGGCACTGGAACTGCTCTAAGGTCTCCCCTTAAGGAGCCTTCCCTTCTCCAGGCTGAATCAGCCCAGCTCTCTCAGCCTGTCTCCAGAGCAGAGCTGCTCCAGCCCTTGCAGCATCTTCATGGCCTCCTCTGGACTTGCTCCCACAGCTCCTTGTACCTCTTGTGTTGTTGCCCCAGAGCTGGACGGAGGACTGCAGGGGGGTCTCCCCAGAGTGCAGCAGAGGGGGAAAATCCCCTCCCTCGACCTGTGCTCATGCTCTGGGATGCAGCCCAGCACACCAGGGTTTCCAGGCTCAAGTCCACGCTTTCAGTGTGGGTCATGGAAAAGTTCAACATCTGTCTCCCCCACATCCTTCTCCTCAGGGCTGCTCCATCCAGTCTCCATTAGTGCTATGTGGGAAGTCTGTGAAATTATTTAAGCAGAAAGATATACCTGCCAGGTATGTCCACAGAAGTGGACTGCCTACTTTGTTTGCTGACTAGATAGCAGCTTGATTTATTAGGAGCAGCATCAACAGTGGTGTGATATTGCTTCATGCAGCCGCAAGAGTGGCTGTGATGTTATGAGATGTGACATGAAAGTTACACAACAACAGCACACACACATGGCTTGGTGGGACTTGAGATGAGATAAATGTAACCCACTTAGATTTATATAGGAATTCATGAACTAAGGCATGGCAGCATATTCCTGTAGTTTTCTTGAGGGAGGACCTAAACAGACAAATTGATGCCAAAGTATGACTTTCTCCTGTGAGACAAAATTTTGGTGATATCTTAACAAGATGTCACTACTACTTTGGAGGAGAATTTCCACTGCCCTCTATTGTTTTTACAGTACTTTAACTGTGCTGTGTCAGTGGTGCTCTCTGTGTGTGTGACTGTGTAGCAAAAGACATATGAAGGGGAATCATTCCTATCCATCTATTAACAGTGCTTCTCATGTGAATTTATTCTCATCATGCCTTTGACCAACCTCAAAAACTTCTTGTATTCTCTGCTGACAGAATGCTTGCGGTGCAGTGCAAAGAACAGAGCGAAAGAAGAGTCTAAGTTTTAGGGATTTTTTTTTTTTTTTTGCCAGTTGTATTATTATCAACCTAGGATGTGCTGTCCCATATGGAGACCTTGGTGCTTAGAGACTTTTGGGAGAAGAACAAATTTCTGAAATTTCTAACAGTGTAGAAAGATATAACTTCTCTCCCTCTTCTTGCCTCATCTCTGCAGCCAGGGGTGATAACCTATCACTGAGAATGTAAGCTCTGTGGCCTGACTTGGAGTATTGGCTTACTGATTCTTCTACAATGTCAATCCATTTTCTTGTTAGGAAGACCTATCAAGACTTGCAGGTGAGCTAGAAGAGGCAAACCCCTTCCTTTTAATGCTAGATTGGCTCTGAATAGACTATTAAATACATTTCAGTCTTATGCATTACTTGGAAGTCTCCTGGAGGTGCAGTACAAAGATGCACCCCTTCCAAGACATAATGAGTCATGAGGAAATGCTGGGGTTTCTAAATAGCTGCACTAGGTTGAGAGAGGCTGATACAGTTGGTAAGAAGCCTTTTGGAATTCTGGTTTCACTGCATTTGTCTTCCTCCTGGCAGCAGCACAAATGGCAAGATGAAGAACATTTCTCAGTGTGCTTTGGATTCATGTAGACAATACTCTTCTCAACTAGACATGGGAAAGCAGGAACAAGATGGAGAAATTCAGCCATCTGTCAGCATTTTTAATATGAGATTGAAAGGGACAGTTTTATCCTCAGCGTTAGGGTTAGAGTTATGCTGAAGTTTAAGGTTAAAGTTTGGGTTAGTGTGTTAGGGTTAGGGTCAAAGTTAGGCTTGGGTTAGGGCTAGGATTTAAGCTTAGAGGCAGTGTTAGGGTTTAGGGTTAGTGTTAGGTTTAGACCCTGTAAAGGGGACTTTAGACCTCTAAGCTTAGAGTTAGGGTTAAGGTTATGTTTTTAGGGCTAGGTTTGGGTTAGGGTAGGGTTACTATTGGGGCTAGGTTTAGAGATAATGTTAGGTTTAGGACTTGTGGTAGGTTTAGTGTTATACTTTGGGCTTATGTTTAGGCTTAGTTTGTTAGGATTAGTGTTAAATTTCGGATTATGTATAGGGTTATTTTTGGATATATGGTTACTGTTAGGTTTTTTGTGTTAGGTTTAGGTTTATGGTATTTGAGTTGCAGTTACGGTTTTGGTTAGAGTTAGTTTTAGTTTTAGGGTCTGTGCTTAGCATTTTCACACCCCCTCCACAGAATCATAGAATGGCTGTGTTGGAAGGGACCTTCAAAGATCATGCAGTCCTAGCCCTTGTCTGTAAGCATGGACACCTTCCACTAAACCAGTTTTTTCAAAGCTCCATCTAATATGATACTGAATGCTTCCAGTGATAGAGAATTCACAACTTCTCTGGATAACCTGTTCCAGTGTCTTTCTACACCTATCATGAAAAAAATTTGTTCTATCTATGTTATTAAAAGCCATCCTCTTCTAGTTTAAAACTGTTGCCCCTTTTCCTGTCACTACAGATCCTGGTAACCTGTCTCTCTCTATTCTTCTTTCAATCCCACTTTTGTATACCAAAAGGTGTTCTTAGAGCCTTTTCTTTTCCAGGTTGAACGATCCCAACTCTCTCAGCCATTCTTCACAGGAGAGGTGTTCCATACCTCTGACAATTTTTGTGACTGTCTTCTGGACCTAATCTAACAGATCTATGTCTTTTACTGGGTGACACAGAACCTGAATCAAATACTCCAGGTAAGGTCTCATGACAGCAGAGTAGATGGAATAATCACCTCCCTTGATATGCTGGCTATGCTTATTTTTAAGCAGCCTAGGTTATGATTGGCTTTCTGGGCTGCAAGAACACGTAGAATCATAGAACATAGAATAGTTAGGGTTGGAAAGGTCAGTAGTTCATCTAGCTCCATACTCCTTGCCGTGGCAGAGACACCTTGTCAGTCAAGACTCCTTCCAACCTGGCCTTGAACATGGCCAGGGATGCAGCATTCACAGGTTCCCCCAGCAACCCATTCCAGTGTCTCACCACCCTAACAGTAAAGAAATTCTTCCTTATATCTAACCTGAACTTCCCCTGTTTAAGTTTGAACCTGTTACCCCTTGTCCTATCACTACAGTCCCTGATGAAGAGTCCCTTTCTGTAATCCTTATAGGTCCTCTTCAAATACTAGAAGGCTGTTATGCGGTCTCCAAACAGCCTTCTCTTCTCCAGGCTGAACAGCCCCAAGTTTCTCAACCTGTCTTCATACAGGAGGTGCTCCAGTCCCCTGATCATCCTCATGGCCCTCTCTGGACTTGTTCCAACAGCTCCATGTCTTTCTTAAGTTGAGGACACCATAACTGTACACAGTACTTCAAGGGGGGTCTCACGAGAGCTGCTGACTCATAACTGATTTTTATCTACCAACTGAGTTTGTTCAGTCTAGAGAAGAGAAGACTCCAGGCTTTCTTGTAACAGTCTTCCAACACATAAAGGGGGCCTACAAGAAATCTCTAGAGGGGCTTTTTATAAAAGCAAGTAGTGGTAGGACAAGGGGTAATGTATTTAAACTTTAAGAAAGTAGATTTAGATTCATATTAGGAAAGGGTTATTTACTGTCCCATCCCTCGCAGTGTTCCAGAACAGGTTGGATGGGGTCTGGATCAGCAACCTGGTCTAATAGAAGGTATTCCTGTCCGTGGGATTGGGGATGTCACCTGGCTGCTATGACTCTCCAAATACACTGGAAAGTGGATTAGCAAATAGATTTGCCAGTTCTCTCAGGACCCTGGGACAGATCTCTACATGTCTCACAGACATGTAGAGATCAGCCTCCTTATAAAGTCTCAAATCTGTTCTTTTTCTGTGATGAGAGGGACCTGTTTCCGCCAGTTCCCTCTGAGTTTCAGAGAATTGAGAGGTCTGTTGCATCCCCAATATACAGCACATCCCTTTTCGTCAGACTTGTTAGTTGTCACAGCTGACTGCTTTTTTAGTTCTGTAGTTTGGGTATCAACATTAAGTGAGTGCAGAGTCCACTCCATTAAGTTTTAAAACCAGATTGGATACTTCAGACATTTATGCTTTTGTTTCCATTTGTGCTGGCATGCAGAAGGGCGACAAATGTGTACAAAATAAATACACCTGCACTTGACCTGTGTTCATGAAATTTTATCAGGCGAAGTTGTAGTGGTCAGTAACTGTATGCCAGATAATTTGGCATTATGTGTGGCTTAGCACCAAGCAGAAATAGGGCTCAGAAAAGGCAGGACTTCTATATTGGTGTTCAGGCCCATTCAGGTTGCCAAGTTTTTGTCAACTATAAAATGGCAAAAAAACCCACTGTTCATTTATTAGCCTTTTTTGCTATATTATTCTACCCTTAAATTGCACTGTACGTATAAGGCTTTAGAAAGATATATTTGGATTATCATTCTGGTGCAGTATAATTCACCTGAGTACATTTTTCTATTCTTTGTTATAGCTTAAAAGAACAGGAAATGGTTTGAAAGTGAAACGCATCATCCTGAAGGGTCAAAATACACTTTTCTGGCATTTCTGGTAGTCATAGTCCAGTTATGCTCTACGATGTTGAATTATATTACATTTTGGAGGTGAAAAACATTCTTTAAGACTAAGAATTTTCTTTTATCTAAACTTTTTTTATTTTATTGTTATTATTTCAAATATAATACAAGAGAAAGAACTAATCCTTTTCAATGATCAGCTCCTTTCTGTGCAGTTCCAGCAGTATTAAAACAATCAATTCTTTCCTGATTCTCTTCAGGGTTAACACATAGCTGCTAGGGGAAAAATTGTGTAAGATATTATGGTGTTTGATCTTTATTTTAAAGGTGTACACAGGGACAATATGAAACACTTAACCCTTTCACAGAATCACAGAATCACACAGAATTACCAAGTTGGAAGGGACCTCTAGGATCATCAAGTCCAACCCATGCCCTACACCTCAACTAAACCATGTCATCAAGTTCTATATCCA
>NDXB01016695.1:0-117798 GCA_002631895.1 Agapornis roseicollis
TCATCCATTTTCCTCTTCTTGAAAATGGGGGTTATATTTCCCTTTTTCCAGTCATCGGGAACTCCACCTGACTGCCATGATTTTTCAAGTATAATGGATAGTGGCTTAGCAACTTCACTTGCCAGCTCCTTCAGGACCTGCGGATGGATTTCATCAGGTCCCATGGACTTGTGCACGTTCAGGTTCTTAAGATTGTCTCGAACCAGATCCTCTCCTTCAGTGGGCCCAAGGTCTTCATTCTCACAGTCCTTATCCATCCAAGGAAGTCTCCTGGCCCTCCTGCTGCTCTTCTTTCTAGTTGGGATGCAACACTCCTGAGCTTGTAGCAGGTGATCCTTGAATATCATCCAGCAGTCTTGCTCCCCCCCGCCCTCTAGGGCTATATCCCATGGAATCTTACTAAGCAGGTTTCTGAAGAGGCCAAAGTCTGCACTGTTGAAGTCCAGGGCAGTGACTTTGCTGCATGCTCTTCTCACTGTGCTGAGGATCTCGAATTTGACCATCTCATGATCACTGCATCCAAGGCTGCCCTGGATTGTCACATTTCCAACCAGCCCTTCTCTGTTGGTGAGCGCGAGGTCAAGCAGGGCACCTCTCCTTGTCGGCTCCTCTATTACTTGCAGAAGGAAGTTGTCTTCCACACAATTGAGGAACCTCCTGGATTGCTTGTGCTGGGCCGTACCGTCGCTCCAACAGATGTCAGGGTGGTTGAAGTCCCCCATGAGAACAAGGGCCTGCGGGCTGGAGGCTTTTCCTATCTCTCTGTAGAGTGCTTCATCCACAGAGTCCTCTTGATCAGGTGATCTGTAACAGATCCCCACAGTAATGTCCCCCATTGCTGTTCTCCCTTTAACCCTGATCCACAAACTCTCTGTTAACTGCTCACCTCTTCCCAGAGAGACTTCCATAGTCTCCAGCCTATCCCTATGGCAACTTCCCATCCCCGCCTACAAGGCCTGTTTTTCCTAAAAAGCCTGTAACCTTCCATTCCAACACTCCAGTCATAGGAGCCATCCCACCATGTTTCTATGATGCCTATTATATCATAGCCCCGTAGACAGGCACACATCTCAAATTCCTCTTGTTTGTTTCCCATGCTACGGGCGTTTGTATAGAAACACCTGGGCTCCAAATGAGGCCAGCTCGTTGGCTGGAGCAGCTGGAATGTTGCTATGTTGCTCTGAGCATTTATTATAGGTGGTGGCAACCAACTGGATGTGTTGGGATGGAACAATGCTCCCCTCCTCCAACACATCTAGTTTAAAGCATCCTTGACAAGTCTGGCAAGCCTCCTACCAAAACCATTCTTCCCCTTATTTAACAGAGCAGGTCCACCAGCCCCCGGCAGACCCGGCCTACAAATTTGGGTCCCGTGTTCAAGGCACCCAAACCCCTGACTATGGCACCATTTTTTTAATCATTTATTAGCCTGTCCAGTCCTCCTGGATTTTTTAAGGTCCTCCCCTGTATCCTGGAAAATGGATGAAAAAACAATCTGAGCTCCAGAGCCCCTAACCACCTCTCCCAGGGCTCTGTAGTCCTTCTTTATGTCCCCCAGGCTACTACTATCTATATCCCTAGCACCCACATGGATCACTAGAAGTGGGTAATAGTCCATGGGACTTACTAGAGAAGGCAGCCTCCTCAAAAGCAATACAGATATTTAAGAAAGACCATTTAATTACTCAGATTCTGAATTCTCATGCTGAATTATTGTTCCAGAGTTTGGGCATTCTGGGTTGAGAGAAATGAAACACAATAGAGAAATCACAACTAGTTTATTAATATGGGAGAATATAGAGATAATAGAAGATACAGTAAAGGATATTGCTGATGTCTGGTTATCTTACCAACCCCAAAGACCATGTAATGACGATCAGGAAACCAGCTCCAAGAAACACCATTGCAGTGCAAGGTGGCAGGATCAACATCAGCAGGTGTTCCTGTAGAGGCAACGTTCACCTGGGTGGTATGAGGGTCTGCCTCCCCACATTGCATGAGGCTTGGGCTTTTATACTAGTGAAAATGCACACTCGTTCTGATGTAGGGGGGCAGCCTGCATCAGAAGAAGTGGCCAGCTATGAATTACAAAAAGGGTCTCTAGGGGTCAGGGACTTTTTGGGGATTTCCAAAGCAGGACTTTTCAGGGAGGAGCCACCATGGACCTTTACCTCGTGTCTTGCAACTGGTATAAGGCTCCCTTTTGCTAACAGCGGTGTTAACTCCCCTGTTTTCAAGGTTATGTTCCCACAACCAGTACCAACAGTACTGTTCTATTTTTGTGTGTTTCACCACGGACCATTATCTAGTGTCACTGACACAATTATGAAAAAAAAAGATTGTCTGAGAAGGGTGCGATTTGGAGGAGAACACGTCAATGCTAATGCCTAAACCCAAGACTTGTGTGGTTAGCCAATTTTCTCCAGATGTTGTTACCATTTGCTAAGATTCACCAAGCACTACTGATCAGTTTATTGAATAAATGTTTCATTAAGGAAGCCAATAAAGCGTACAAGTGCCTGTATTTTTAAACTGTGTTCATCAAATCTGAATGAAATTCAGCCTTCTAGCAGGTCCCTATAGTCACCATAGGTTTATTAATCACTGTCTGCTGCTCTACCAGAAAGGATACAGCATTTTTGCGACACTTCTTGCTCTTAACAGAAATAATGCCAAAGGTGTTCCACTATTTCTCTTCCTGTAGGCAAATGCATGAAGATGGTATGAATGGAGAAATGTCTGCCTTACACATGATTAAAAAGGAAAACATCCACCTATCTTCTCTACTACCTTGATCTTTTCTGGAGGCAAAATGTAGGTAAAGATTTCACTAGCTTTTACACAAGTTACCAAAAATAATGTACTTCTATCTTTAGAATTAGAATAAACCACTATACTGTAGAGATTACATCTACTTTAAACACGGTAGATATAAATGAAGGGCCCATAAGAGATGTTGTTTGCTGCCTATGAATAATGGCATTCCTGCACTATGCTTTTTGCAAGCTTTACACAGCAACAGGTAGAAGTGTTGAGTACATTCCTCATGTGAGAGGGACCAGCAGGATGTGCAGGAAGAATAAGACTGTCTCATAGCCTTCTAGGTTCTCTGTGATAAATCTCCATTGTCAAAGCTGCTGTCAGAAGTCAGAAACTCCAAAGGAGATAATAAAGTGGCTTGCGTGTAGATAAGTAGCTATATTATCATAGACAATGTTTTTGAAAAAGAAAGCAAGCATGTATTTTTGTGTGTTATAGTCATTAATAGTGTAGTGTAACTGTATGCCAATACTACAATAGACCTAATGCATGCTAATGGAGTGGTCAGGAAAAGACATGGCACTCTGTCAAAGGAGGACAGAGCTTGATATTGAAAATCCATTTTAAATATTGTATTTAGTATTCATCACCAGAAAAAGATTTAGCAGAAAGTGCATCCCAAAGTGGCAATCAAACTGATTAGACGTGTGAAAAGATTTCAATTTGAAGGAGGAGAAAAGATTAAGCCTTTTTTGACTAGTGAGTAGGTAAGTAAAGGGAGACATAAGGAAATCAGAAATTAAAAGCCCAGTCCAGCTAAGCATGGAGTCATTAGGAAGCCTTTCACTAGCTTCAGCAGAGGCTGCAGTAGGTCCTCTGTCAGTTAATCCTGGTTGTTATTTCATGGTGTAGGAAAAGGGAAAATACAAAATGAAACGTGCAATGAAATTATATTTGGCATGTGAAGTACAGTGTATCTGTTGTACTCCCTATTGCTGGACATTGCCAAGGAACACAAGGAAAACAAGGGTGATATTTACACTTCTCCCAGGTACCAGAGCAGATCCAGGCACTGCTTCTGAGAACGTGCACCCGAATCTTGCAGAGCCAAGAGGAGAAAGTGGTGCTCAGGGGTTGCTAGAACTCAAAGGATGAGACTACCTCTCCATGCCATTACAGGATAGCATGGGGCAGAGCTGAAGAGACATTTTCCCAGCCACCCCTTTTTCCAGAACCAGGGATTTGCCCAACTCAACAGCTCCCCTGCTGCTGCAAAGGGTGTCCTGGCTCTTGTGGAGATGCTCAGAAGTTTGTCGGCTTGCTACATGCCAGAAAACATGTAGAAGACTTACCATTCCTCATGTTGATCCAGTTGGCAGCTTGAGTTCAACAAGAGACATCTTTAGTATGCGTACAAGGTATCCTGTTAATCGTTTTGAAGTGATTTCTCTAGGGGAAGTCTAGAGGTAAAGAAGTTTAAATGCTTGTCCTAAGTATGTGCCTTCTCCTCTATTAAGTTTCCTCTAGTGCTCTACGTGTGATAATTACTGTTTCTAAACTACTAATTAAGCTTCTAGAGAGGAGATGCCTGATTATAGTGAGTTTCAAAACACTAGTGCACTAGGAGTGGGATTTTCTCCTTGAACTGTGCCTGAAGATCAGCACTTCAGGGCTTGTACACTTGACATAATGCTATCAATCCTGCCTGCTTTTCAAAACCGTTTTTCAAGAAACACTTCTGATGAGATGATTTTGCCATCATGTGATGCTGATATGCAGTTTTATAACAAGTGTTGTTGTGGCTAAGCCTTTACCACTAAACTCTTGTTGTTCTTCACTATGAATTAGTCTACCTTTAAAATCTCTTCCTGAGAACATGAAACAGTTTTTGGTCCCAGAAGGCCTTCACCTCACCCCAGAATAACCAGATGATACCACCCTCATACTGTTCTCCTTCTTCTCAGACTTTTACAAATGCACTTCATGATGCTGGGGGCAGTGGAAAGAGGACAGAGTAGGAGAGAAGTTGAGCGTGCCTTCTTCCAGCAGATTTCTTCATTTTCAGAGCAGACAGCAGAGCCTGAACAACAAGCAAGCCCAGAGCTACGGTCCTTCTTCTGGGTGCCCTTCGCACCCAGGCAGGGGTCTGCCAGGAGCAGGGTGATAACCCGTAACAGAGGCAGTACCACACTGCCCCCGGCTCTCTTACCCTGGCTCACTTGCAGGGGAGGGTTAAAGATTGATAATACGGTGCCAGTGGATGATTTTTGTGATTTTCCCTACATATACCCTACTCTCTTCCAAGGAAAAGAAAAATCCACTGGAGTAAGCAGGTAAAACCTTGGACTGAATTTTTTTCATGGATTATTTTCAACATTAATTTGAAGATACATTTCCTCATGTCAAATGGATCCTTTAATCGTTTGTCAAAAAGACGGTACTTGGGAAGTAATAATTAGGGCTGGGGAGTGTGAGAGAGGTTCAAAGGACTTGACCCCTCCTGACAGAATAAAGTAACAGCTACAAAAGGCCCATAAACCAGTACTGAAGTCAAGCATGCTACACTGGCTTACAACTATGGGCCATTTTACCTAACTTTTTGGGAAAATACTTAAATGTGACTTGCCAAGAGAGCCATGAAGGGGAGGGCACTGCAAAGGAAGGAATGAACAATAAAAATGTAAGGGGAGTAAAAATAAATACCAACAAAAGATTTTTTATCCAAGACAGGCTGGCATGGTGACTGAAGGTGATTAATTAAAATCTGGGTTTCTGGGAGTTATCTACCAGATCTGAGCCTCTTTTATCTGATAAATTCTTTTCCTTTACTACCAATGCTGTCTATTGGCAAAACCCCATTATTTTTGCAAGCTTTTGTTCAGGGACACTGTGACCTGTTGACCAGTCAAAGACAGAGGGAGAAGACACAATTCCTTTGAAATTAAGCAACCCACCTGGTCTGAGTTTTACCCTCAGCAGCTAACATATAAATGAAATCTCCTTTCACACATTAAACTCAGGCTGTTGCATAAACTAAGGGGTACACGCTGCAGGGTAGTTAAAAGCATAAGAAGTTGTTTTTCTTTGTTGACAGTCGGGTTCTGGCATACATTTGGAAAAACACTGAGCTGTGCATTAATCAACAAAGCAATGGCTTGGTGGTTCAGGGTTTTGTTGCTGTCACAGGTGTGGTATTGCTAACTCCTTTAAAAAATGTATTTCATTATATGTTTCTCTGTCAGCCTTTTCCTCTAAGCTGTGGGCAGCAGGAAGCCCTTTATGAGCAGAAACACCTGTGGATGTTTCTCATTTTTTTGTGCATACTTCAACATTTCAAAGGGCATTCCTTGGCTTGCAGCTCTTCAGGCAAAGTCAAAGCTCACCGGCTTGGTTTGTGAGACCACGGGGTAAACATTTTGGCTTGGGGGCCCTGTCTGTGGGAACTCACACAGGGTTAGTTGCAGCTGAATTTAAGCAACTATAAAAAACGACTCCTGAAAAACACTTAACACGGAGAATGGTTCTGGCCTGGTCATGGAAAATCCTTAATACCGAGCAGCAGAGAACCGTGTCCAGGGTTTCTGGCCAGTGGCGGGGTCAGTCTGTGGCTCCTGGGGGCAAGCAGCACAGGACGGGCACAGCCCACCATGCTGGAAGCACTCAGGTGTTACCAACATCACAGCCTCCAGCATAGCCAGCATCACCTTCACCAGAGCGGGTCCCACACACCGGTTCTGCTCTCGGGCTTACAAACCAACCGCGGTTGTGATTCCAGTTCACAGACAACCGCGACTGTGATCCCAGCAGAAAACCCCTCGACCGCAGCACCTGAATGAGGCGGCGGGAGGATGACGGGTGCAGCCTTCCACACCCCTCCGGGACTCCCCCCGCAGCCAGCCCCGGCCGAGTGGGGCCGAGGCGGACAAAGCCGACGGGAGGCGGGGAAGAGTGAAGGTCCGGGCTGCGACGGGGCGGCCCTACCGCCGCCACACACGGCGCCTTCGGGCCAGCCCGGGGGCGGCCCCGGCACGGCGGGGGGCAGCGGGCCCGGCCCGGCGCCGACTGCACCGCCCGCCAGCCTCCCCACCCCGGCCCACCGCCGCCCCCGGCCCGCCTTCGCGCTAGGGCGGTCGGCGGCTCCACGCCTGCCGCCGGCATGGAGGCAGCGGGGCGGCGCGGCCCAGCCGAGGGGCGCCCCGCCTGGGGGGTGCTGCACCCCTTGCTCCTCCTCCTGCTCCTTCTCCTGGCAGGTCAGCGGCCCCGGGCGGGTGCGTGGGGCAGGGGGAGCCGCGAAGCCGCAGGCAGAGGGTGCGAGCGGTGCTGGGAGGGCTGCGAGGGCCGGGGCACGGCGGGTTAAGGCGGACGCAGGGGCTTTTCCTGGTTGCCGGAGGTGAAATTGGCAGCAGAGGTGGAAAGGGCTGTCCGGGGTGTCCCCGCAGAGCTGTCTCGGGCAGAGAGTGCTGTGTGCGAGTCCCTCTGGGGCTGCAGGGAGGGTAAATGCGTGTCCTGCGGGAGAGACGCGGTGTGGTGTCCTGTCCCGTCCCGCACTCCTGGGCAGGGTGAGAGCACCCCTCGGTAGCGCTGGGTGTTGCGAGGGAGCAGGAGCCACAGGAGACGGCTGCCCTCATATCTGGTCCAGTAGTAGTGCTTACGAGGCACCTTGAGGGCACAGCTGTAGGTGCTTGTGTCAAAGAAGTGGGTAATGGTGCAAAAGGCTAAAGCTGCTGTCATGGGAGTTCTGCGGGGTAACGGTGTGAAGGCCATGCCACGGAGCATCCCTCGTTCGGGGATGTGAGGTAACTCACAGCAGAGCCCATGCCAGCCGCTGGCTTTCTTCTCTTTGCGAAGATGAAAGTCCCTCTGCCTGCCCCAGTTCACTTGGCTAAGGGGCTGGGCTTCAATCGATGGGTCACTTGTTCCGTGCTTTGTGCTTGTGAGTTTCCTCAGCGCAAGGGTACGGGCTGAGGGCACAGCTGCATGAGCTGACCCTTGTGATAGCCTTCTCTAGCCTCACCTTTGATGCTTGTTTTCAAGCAGAGACCAAGCATGAGCAGGTTCGGAGAGCTGACCTGTGGAAATGTAGCGAGCAGGATTAAGGTTTTGGGATGGATCAGCAGCATGAGCCATTCACTGCGCAGTCAGTGCACAAAGGAGCCTTGCAGACAGAGGTGGGATGGGAACAGGGCTGTGTCAACAGCTGATATGAGGCAGGGTTGCCCAGCTCCCAGCATGTGGAAAGTTGGGTCAGCAAGCATGAAAGACAGTAATGGAATGGGAGAATGGGAACCACTTAGCATGATCTGCTGCCTAGGGAGCAGGAACCACAGAGCATCAGGAATGCTTCCGCATTGTTTGCCATCTTCAGTTTTCAGGTCTGTGGTCTGGCAGCGTGTGACTGAAGAGGTCACCAAGGGCGGTGGTGTGTGGGGCAGGGAGTCCATTTGGTTTCATCCAGGCTGCAGCTGAGGACCTGGCAGTGGGGAAGAAGATCTGGGAAGCACAGGATCCCTGGGGGTGTTTTTATAGTGCAGTGTCAGTACCCAGAGACTGTAGGGTGTTATTTCCCTGACTTAGGGCCTTGAAAACACTGAATTGCGACAGCACAAGAGGCTGATAGCTTTAAAATAGCTTCTCACAGCAGTAAAAGGATACGTGTTCTTCCACATTTCTTAATTGTGAAGAGCTCTCTTTCTGTTGTGTCACAGTGTGTGTTCCTCAGTCTGACAGAACATCGCTGGTGGAAACGTGTGCGGCCCTAACTGGGCAGGGCACTGCCTTGGGCAGTGGGGCTGATGGGCACCACCCTGCCACGCTGGCCATGACCATGGAGTGGAGCAGAGTGAGGGGATCGCCACCAACTGGCAGGGGATGAGGGAGCTCCAGGCAGCTCTAACCTGCACCCCAGGCTAGGGCTGCGCAGCGACTGGGGGAGGTAGCCAGCTCCCAGGCAGCTTCCTTCTCCTCTTCTGCCACCCTGCAGCTGAGCAATACCCGCAGCCTGGCCTCAGGTTTCCCTCTGGACTCCTTGCTGGAATGGAAGGAGGTGATCTGTGGTGTCTTTATGTTCAAAAATGCCTTTTTATTTTTAATTATTAAGCATGAGAAGGAACTGATATGGTCAGCTATAAAATGCCCATGCACAAAGCACCTCACTCTGAAATGCAGAATGAGTGGGAATGGGCTGCCAGTAGAATTACAGGGTCAGGTTGTGCCTCGAGTGAAGTCCTGTGATTGTATAAAACTGTTAGATTGCATTTTCTTCAAAGCTAAGCTGTCCAGCATTTTGTTGTTGCTGCTGTTTGACTGCATGAATGTTATTTTTATTCAGCAGAAGATTGTCTGGCTCAGTGTGATAATGACTGCAAAGCTTACTGCTGTGATGGGACTACTCCCTACTGCTGTTCATATTATGCCTACATTGGGAATGTCCTTTCGTAAGTATATCTGCACTTTGAAAAGGACTGATGTGCTATGCTCATGAACATGAAACTCGGGGTGCAGGAAACTCTGTTTTGGCAGTAAACAGTAGCAGGGTTTGGGGTTTTGGTTTGGTGTGTTATTTTTCTTGCTGGTAACAAACACTGGTATTTCTCTGAAGTCTCTTGTTACATATATTTTTGAAGCATACCAGAAAGTATGCTAAAGTATGCTAAAATTGAGGGTTATGTATTTAGCCTGTGTACAATAATATAATTTGTGGGCGTAAGCTTTAGAGGTAGTGAGAACTTTGTTTCAAGCTCTTCAGATGAAAGGACTGTGAATAGAAATCTGGTGGGTTTTGTTGAAATGCTTTGTTACACTACCTGAGTCAAACCACTTGGATTTGAAAAACCCCTTTTCTTTTTAATGACTTGTTTGTTTTTATTAAGTGGTGTTTTGGCTTTTCTTGGAACTTATTGACTAGATTCTAGGTGAGGGTAATCTGACTCTTTAACACTGTGGTATGAATAGCGTGTTTCACAGTGCTTAAAAAAGACCACAGCAGGTGAAATGGGGTGGTTGTGAATATTTTTTATCTAGAGAAAAATGTAGGAGTAAATTGTTGATTAAAAACATAAGCTGTACTGAAGCTGTTTAGCTATACATCAGTGTGGAAGAAAAGTTTGTGTCCTAGTGAACCTGACTCTAGGCTTTGGGCTTAATTTAAGTGAAACCCCGTCAGTATTATGTTCATGTGAGAGGATAAACTGAAATGAAACATAAAATCATAGTCACAGAGTGATTTGGGTTTGAAGGGACCTTAAAGATCATCTAGTTCCATCCCCCTGCTGTGGCAAGGACACCTTCCATTACACCAGGTTGCTCAAAGCCCTATCCACCCAAGGCTGTTCCTGGCCTTGAACACTGCCAGGGATGGGATATCCACAGCTTCTTGTGTAAAATATTCTGCTGCCTCACCACCCTCATAGTGAAGAATGCCTAATCTAAATCTGTTGTTCTTCAGGATAGGGCATCTTACTTTCTCTTTTATCAACCCCACCTTCAGGGTAGGGCATCTTACTTTCTCTTTCATCAACCCCACCAGTAATCTCCTTAACTTTAAACATGTGTTCTGTAATGTATTTTTGGTTTATGTTCTTGACTAAACCAGAAAAGGAAAAGGAGGCTCATCATACGGACTGCTTGGTGCTTTGGGAGGAGTGAGTGGGAAGGTGGTACTTGTTTTCTCTAAAAAGACTTCTCTCCTGCAGTTTTTGTTTCAGCCATGGTACCTGGGGAGCATGCCAGTGTTCCTTCCCTTCAGCATATGTTATAGCACTTTGAAAGAGTAGGCAGAGTGATGGTGTTTTAATACAGATCAATCCACAGTTTTTAAAGCAAATCAGACACTTCCTGGACTAAAGTAAATAAAATTATAATAGAGCACTAGAATCCTTCATTGCTCTGGAAAGAAAAAAACTTGTACTTAAGATTGATTACTGTAGGGGAATGACAACAAATCTTTTTTCCTGCTTACCTAGGGAATGTCTGCTTTAATTTATTTTTTTTTTCTTTTCTCATTCCAAAACTGCTTTCCCATTTGCTTATGTGGAAGGAGGTGCTGGTTTTGAGTACCTTATTCCAGCTCGTGTATGGTTAGATACGATGGACACAGTAGCCTAGGATATCACATTATAAGAAGGAGGCATCCCATAGAGTGTGCGGATTTCATCTCCCACTTCCACGTGAACATCAGTGGCATTTTGTCCAGCCTAATGACAGAGCTGTGCTTTGGGAAGTATCAACCAGGGAATTCCTTAGAGTGCCTGCTGAAATGTTAAAACCGTGCCTTCAGCACCAGGCCGACACAGAATCTTTTGTATGTTTATGTAACAAATGTAAACAGCTATTAAATTAGAGCTGAGTGCCAGTGGCTTTGACACACTGGAAGGGTTTGTGTGTGTTTGGATGGGTTTAAATACTGAAGGGGCTCTTAAAAGTGCCATTTGCCACAACATCTCTCAAAGGAGACATTTGATTCTTCGAATTTTTTATGGTTAAGTACTTCAATTCATAAACTGGAAAACCAGGAGTCATTATACTCTTCTGAGCTGACATTTTGTATGATTGAGCATAGATTATTTTTTTGCCCCCTAAAATCTGTTTTGAGGGTGTCTTCTTTAGATGCATGTAATCTCGCTTTGAAAACTTCAGGTATTAATGAGGTGACCATCTCTCCTGGTAAACTGTTCTGTAGTTCATTTACAAGCATTGCTGAGAAATTTTGCTGGAAAATGAATGCTGGAATCCTACTGTCAACTCTTAGCTTACTTGCAGATTTGAAATGTGGCCCTAAGTAGTCATCATGACAACTCTCAGCGTTATCGCTGAGATGGGTGAACTCTGTCAGCCTCACATGTAAGATTTGCTTTGTTTTGCTTTGCCCTGCTCTGGGTTCAGTTCTTTGGTGTTCCTTTGAGCTCCGTCTAGTATATGTTGAAGCATGGCTAGTAGGGCTGAGCACAGGGATTTGACGGAAGTCTTGCCAGGATTATTTTTTTCCTGTATTTTTCTCTAAGTACCTATTCTGAAGCAGTTATTTGTGATCATCACAGAAGACATAAACAAACTTAGCAATATGTTCCAGCTCTTAAGTCTTTAAGCCATGGTCTTCAAAGCATGTCTGCTGCTTTAAGCCTGCAAACTGTTCTTTGCTAGGCTTACTGCCTTGCATTTATAGCCTTGCAAAAGAGGTTATTATGACTTTTAACTGTGATCCATAAGAATAATCTTCTCTTTTCATTATTTGGCATTATATTGGTCTTTTATGGGCAAACTTTTCACACAGAAGTTTTATGTTGCCTCACCCTCAAATGACAAACCAATGAAATTGCATTAGAAGAAGACACAATCCCTGGAATTGGGAAATGGCCACTAGCTACTTACCTTCCTCCGTCTTTCTGTTAACAACTGTGTATTGAAATCTTTTAAAGAATGATTTTTAATCCAACAAATTATGTGTCCTGCTAGTTCCATGTAATGCTGTTCTTTAAATATCCTTCTTTTCCCATGTTACCATTTTTGATCCTACTGTCTAGACCAAACAATGCACTTGATCTGCATGGGTACTTTCAGAAGTGTCTTTTTACTGTCTTAACCACCATTAGTACTCCTCAGTGTTGTTTTGGCTCCTCTCCTTCTTTAGAGGTTGTCTGTGCTTTATGTGTTTACCACTAATTTCTGTGCTCTGTCCATTCTTTATAAATCTGTATGTCTTTCTGAAGCTTCTGTTCTTTATCTTTTCTGGGTTGGTTTTTATTTCACAGGCATAACTCTCTGTTGCCATTTTGGAAGAGCCTTTTGGCATGCAATAGCTTCTTTTTAAACAATTTTCTGTCTTATTTCATGCTTCTCACTCTTCTTTTTCTAGACCCATATGCCAGCAATTGTACAGACAGGCTATAAACACCAGGCAGTGATGTATACTGATTTTAAAACAAAATCTGTGTGACTAGATCATGCTCATTGATACTTAAGTTGCTTGTAGCTTTTAGGTGATTAATTAACTCTCTTCACTCACTAAAATGAGATCAACATTGAATTATTCCATGTAGGGGTTTAGAATTTTCCATTTTAGGAAACTGTCATCTTTTTAGGACACCAGGGAATTTTTTTTTCTTCAGTCAGATGAGGTTTTCAGCAAACATCCTCCCGGCTGTGTGCATCTCTGATTAGCCTGTTTTCCTTTCCACACATGAGGAACAGATGCACAGTTATCAGCTCACTCTAGTATTAGGATTTCAGGGCCTATAAGAGAAGTTCCAATAATTCCAGTTACTGGACTCCAGTCTTTAGTTGGACTACAGGTATAATCTGTAAGCATTCAAGGTCTGTGATTGAGTCATCTGTAGTCCCATGAGCATCTCTAAAGTAATGCATCCTTCCTCCTTGTCTGCCTGCTTCATGATGCCCTTTCGGAACAGGTTGTTACAGCATTAATGTTCCAGCTGTATTTCCCTTCCTCCTAGTTTTCAGTAGCTACAGCATGTCATTATTTCCTCTGATGCATATGCATTTCCTCCTGTTTATTTGCTTGGCATCTAGTGCTTAATAGTTAGCCCTTCTAAAAATAGTTTGTTTTGGGGTTTTTTTGGACAAATTACAGTTTTATGTTTGAACTTATGCAACATAACAGAGCTGTGTCTGTAGGATGAAGGAAGGGTGAAAGGATCTTTGAGTGCTCAAACTATTCCTCCTGCCCACCTTTTCATTCACCACCACAAGAAAACTTGGAGGCATCCTTCCCAGCCTTTAGCATCATCCCAGATCTTTGAGTCAGGAAACTGAGACTGTCCTCTGGAAGGGGCAGTCTCAGTTCCTTGTGTTCTTCTTCTAAGCAATTGGACTCATTTTTAACTGACCTTTTATCAGTTTCTCTGTGCTTCATCTGCTTCTGCAGCTTGCTACCAGGCTAAGGACTGCAACAGCTGCAGTGTTATCTCTTGTGACAGATGCTCCAGGTTTGCCCACAACAGTATCTTCCTAACTATCAAACCAGCAGCATTTTGACTGAGGAGTTGGAGAAATCTGGTTATTGCCTTCAGGTCCAGCCCCAAACCCCAGTGCTCCTCAGAGGTGGGAGTTGGTATGAAAGCATTTCCTTCTGCAGAACCCAAATTTGAGTGTGTGCTTCCAATAGCACATTTTGTATTTCCTTCTGAGAGGCCCCAAATAGTCTGGCCCTCATGCTTTCCCTGATGGATTTTCTGTCAGCTCATTTCCAACTTTTTTTGTCTTCTCCATGTTGTGCCTTGTGTTTATCATGGCTCATAGGTAAATTCTGAGCCACAGAGAGCTCTCTGGGCAATGATGCCAGTAGATGCATGCTGTCAGGAGTGGTTCTGGATGCTATCTTTACACTTCGTGACCAGCAGCTGTGAGTTGATGTAAAATAAACCCAGATTCCAAGTTAAATAGTGGAACAAAGAGGACAGAAAGTCGAGCTGTTCTTTCAAATGAATGCTTCTGGGCCGGTTGAATATTCAGTGGGAAATGAAGGGAATTACACCCAGATTTGGTCCACAGTATTTAAGAAAACTCATTGGTAAAATACTCAGCCCTGGTGGTTGTTCTGTATTTTCCTGCTTAAGGTTTTAAAGGGAGTAAACTGGACTACTGTCTTAAGCAGAAGAAAGCTAAAATGCAGTGGTGCGACCTTACATTGTAAAGTGTATGAATTTTCTTGGTAAATATCTTCAGAATGACTTACTCTTAAGGCAACCTTTATTTAGAAAAACAAAGTAAAACACATGATTCCAAGGACTTCAAAAGTAACTGGAGGAAAAAAGTAAAAACTTTAGAGAACTGTGATCTCATTGCAGTTAGTGGGTGATTATTTTCAAGAGAGTAGGTGGAAAAGTGTTACCAGAGGTAAAGAGCATGGAACAGCCTGTGTAGTTACCACTGAATTATCAGGTGTTATTTACATGGCCATAGTCTCTGTTGGAAGGGCTGAGGTTTTTTTTGGTGTATTTTTGTTTTAAGTCTAGAAGTTGCACAATGTGGCCAGGAAGGAAGGCAGACAGAATGGGAGGAAAAGAGGCAGAGAGTACATGTAACATAAAAATTGTGTGCATGCCTCAGCCTGCATAACTGAAGAAAAAGCCATGAGTAGCGTATTTAAGTGTGGCATCTGACTTGGAGTGTTTTATAACCAGTAGTACTTTTGAGAAAAGCAGCTTACCTCAGAAAATGTCCCTTAAGCTGGTTTGCTTGATCCGAGTATATGGGATGGAGGGGAGGTACAGAGCTGGAGTGCACCAAAAGACAGAATTAACATTTTAAGAGGTAAGAATATTGTGATGTAACCTCTGGAGTTCATAGTGAATAAAAAAATCAGGAAGCTTGCTATTCACTGTAGATTCCAAATAATTAAAATTAGACACTCTCAGGCATCCCACAGTAAATATGTGAAGCAGCATATGGGTTGGGGATGGTTCTGTGTCTGCACGACAGTTGTATGGTACTCTGCTTAAAATAAAACTGCGTTCCTCTTCATCAACGCAATGTTCACAAATTCCCACGACTGAAGTGCTTTGGGCTGATACATGAAGCTGCAAACTGTATTTACCTGGTAGTTGTCGTTTCATGCCTCTGGCTCTGAGAGTCCTGATATGATGCCAGAGGTGTGCCAAAGGCCTGGTTCAATAATTGTGTTTTCCACATGTTGTGGAAGTTGTGGCTTCTGATCAGGAGGGTCTTCCTGAGTGAGCACATGCAGTAAAGCCTGAAGATGCTTGTGCTGCGTGCTTGGAGCTGGCTTTAAACATGTCATCAGTAAGGGCAAGACTGCTAACCATTTCCCTTTTCTTCTAAGAGGTGAATAACAGTTCAGCCTTTCAATCTTTGGTCTTCAACATCTGTGGAAGCATGCTATCCGTGCTTCAGCATAGGAAAAGCTCCACAAAAGAGGTATCCAACTCTCTCCCTGTGCAGGGGGTTGATTAACCACAGTTTAGAAAAAAGATCCAGGACCACATTTGCATTGTAAGATCTGCTGGAGAGAAAACTGGTATTCAAAATGTGACCTTTGTGAAGTGTTTGAACTTCCAGTTGTTTTTTGTTCCATGCCTATTGTCCTAGTTCATATCCTTTAGCAGAGAATGTGTGATCAGATTTATGACCAGAGTGCTATCTGCTCTTGATGACGGCTGCAGAGGAAACCCTTGTCAGCACCAGAATTAAAACACAGGGTGCCTCTTCTTTGGCCCTTTGTGTTTTCATTTCTGACCCTGTGTTGTGACAGGCAGCTCAAAATGGGAAAAAACTGGTTTGCTTGCCAAACAGCAGCTCTTAAAAGATAGCGCCCACTTCAAGTCTCCCACCTCTTTTTTGTGGGGGGAGTGTCTAACTGGTTTGAAATGTTTGGGACTAATGCGATTGGGTTCCTTTGTTTGATTGGTTTTGAGAGGTTAGGGTTTTTTTATATTAATAGATAGCCATAAGAACTAGAGTAGTTTTTTCAGTGAAAACTGTGGAAGTCTTTATAAATATGGAAGTTCAGTTGTTCAGAAGAAAAAAGGCTAGCACCGTTCCATGCTAAAACTTGAGTTGTTGACATCGCTGTGGATCATCTGGTTTTCATCATTTGGAGGATTGTTAGAATCTGCCCTGAAAGCAGAACCATTAAGGTATAAATCACTAAAATGCTCTCTGTGGCTTAGAGAAAACTCTGAGGAGGAAAAACAAACATTCATAAGGAATTCAGCGAAATTAACTTGCTTTAACTGTACTACTTTGAAAATATGTTTTCAGTGAAAAGGAGAGATAATTTTGTGTTTATCACTTGCAGTGGTCTGTTTTGGAAGCCTGCAGGATTTTCCTATAAGGTTGGGTCATGCAAAAGATAATTGTTTTCTTAACACTTAGTAGGGCTGATGTAAAGACTGAGCCTGGGGATTATGCTGATTACAAGAGGATTGTCCTTTCTTTGTGAGAATTTTACCCTCAGTCTGTTATTTTATGCCCCCTCACACATCCCTCCCTTTCTCAAAGGGTGGAAAAGTCCACCTCCGAAGTCTGGAAGAATGTGTAACTTTGTTTAGTCATCTGTGCATCCAAAGCTTCAAGAGAATTCAGATAATCTGCTAGGCACCAGTTCAGCAAAGTAGTGAAATGCATTTATAACTTCAAGGTGGTGAGTGAATGCGGTGGATAGAGTCCTCATGCTGTTGAAATCAATAAGCTAATTACTTCAGTGGGGATTTCATGCACTTGCCTCTAATGGGACAAGGTGTAAGCTGAAGTACCTTATTGTGTCCAAGTGTCATAAAACCACATCTTTCTTTTGCTTTTAATAATCGTGATACGTTCCACATTCACTGTCACTTCATGCTCTCTTGTCCCCAGTTCAAGTACTGCTTAAGGAGATGTGTCACTCCTGTAGGGTCAGGAGGTACACAGGACAAATCCCACCTCATCTGATCCGTCTGTTCCCTGCACATCCAATGCATATATGCCTCCCCTACCCCCAGCTGGAGAATTTCTCTTTTATTGGCTAATTGTGAGATTTCACTGAGCTTGATTGTTAGAGGATTAGTCTGTTGCGTTTTGTACTGGTTGCTCTGTAGTAAGTAATATCACACTACCTCGGAGCAGAGTTACTAATGAAGATACTTCTGGGTCAAAAGCTGTGCATGAGGGCCATTTGATGCAGTGCAGTGTAATTGCAGCCAATCCAAAGTTTTATTATTAGGCACACTAATTCAATATTTGGACAATATTGTCCTAGAAAAATAAACTCATTCTAGTCTTAATGTGCCTCTTTAAGGCACAGAAACAAAGTTTGGCATATATAAGTGAGTTATTAAAAATTAAAGGAAATGAACTATTAATTCATAGGGCAGCCACAAGTTCCTTTGAGATTTATCACAACTGGATAGAAATTCCATAGTTAATATAATCCTTAGAAATTCAATTAAGTTTTCTCAATTATTTTTTTCTATTTAAAAAAGGAAAAAGTTTTGACTTTTACCTTCAGCATCACTTCCAGGACCATTAAATCCTTCCTTTTTTTTTCTCTCTCTTTTTTTTTCCCCCTGTAATGAATTATTTTTGTGAAATATTTCTGCTGGCACTTACTCCATACGTAAGTATTTAGTATGGGATGGAGAAATGCTCATATCACAAACTGGGCAGGCATGTTTCATCATCTTGTCTCCCTCCGTTGGCTCATCCACACAGATAAGAGATTTTTACTGCTACTATTAAATGCAGTTACTCCTTCTGTTCACAAGGGAGGCTTGGTTTGCTGCTGAATGTTCCAGCTTCTTTATCTTTATTGAGGCCCACGGTACAGTTTGGCACAAGCACAAGAGGTACTAAGGATCTACAACTGTTGTTGAAACATCTGTTCAATAGCCAAGATTCAGTGAACTGTATTTTTAGGTGCCTTGTGGACTTGCTACACTGCTGCTGAAGTATAAAGGGACTGCACAAACTATCTCTACTCCAGTCCTTTGTATAGTCCATGATCAGGATGACCTAATGAAGGTGTAATTCAGATACTGCTGTCCTGTAGCTATTTGCAGCTGCTGAGCAGACAGTAGGACACCAGTGTTAGTAAACTAGGAGTAACATAAAATGCAGTTCCAAATGGTTGTGCTTATGCTATCACATTAATTGCAGGCTTGATCTCTGATACTGTATACTGCTTATTCCTGTCGCTCTTGTGCATTTCACTTTTCCCTTCCAATGTCACAGTAAGAGAGGGCCTGGATGTAAGTACGTCCCTTCCTTTAGTTCCTTTCACTTTCCTTCCCTCGTCTGTGCTGCTCCCTCCTCATCCCCAGTAAAAGGAACAGAACAGAAATAGCCCTTTTGGGACGGGAGGGAATCAGTTAGCCTTGGAGAGTGGCATGTCCCTTCAGGGAGGAGGAGGCAGCACCTTCAATAGCAGATGTCTTGTGATTCAGAGGACAGAGCCCCCAGAAACAGTTTGCAACCCTCCAGGTAAGGTAACATAAACTGGGGGGGAACAGGGAGGTTGTCAAGGATAGGGCAGAGGATTGCAGCGACTCCCTGTTATCTTTCATACATAATGTGTACATGCATGTGTGTATGTATACACACAATTATTATCTTATAATGTATTTACTTCTGAAATTCTACTTTACCAATTTCCTACAACACTAGAACCACCTAGAGAACTGGCTGTGTTACAGTAATGTTCTGGTATCTGTGTTGAGGCACCACTGATGTGATGCCCATCAACATGAGTCTTCAACGTTTAAAGGGCTGTGGTGTTAGAAGCACTCCAGGTTGGACAGCCTCTGTGATTTTGGCAGGAGTGGTGAAAAGGGAGGAGGGAGCAGCATGGCAGAGCACTTGTTCCCATCTCATGATGCCAATGCAATGGACTGGTGGAGAAAAAGAGAAGTATAAATACTGTGGTAACAGACTGAGGAGGATTTCAGAAATGGAAGACAAGCAGTGGAGAGAGCCAAAATTAATTGCTTGCGTATAAATAGCACTTGTAATAGAATGGTGTTTAAATGGCATATGACAGCAGCTCTTAAAATTCTTTTGTTTGGATCAAATCCTTCAAGCCCCTGAGTTTCTATCCTCTCCTTGTCTGCTGCTTTGAAAATGTAAACCAAGAGAAGAGAAAATAAGCAACCAGCATAAATTTAACACTTCACTTTTCATTGTTGGCATTAAAGCAACTCTAAGAGTATTTTGTACAAGACCTTATTTTTGAATTCTATCTCTTGGAATGTTCTCAATTTTCCAGGTAGAGTAGCAAGAATTTTGTTAGTGCAATATTTTGTATAAAGAATACAGAATTTTTTGTAATCATCTTTGCTTTCCACTTGTGTAGGATATTATCTTCCAAGGGTTTCAAAATACTTAAAATTGTCTATTGTTTCAGTCTTATGCTCACAATATCCTGTCTGCCATTCACATAGAGTGTGCTTCTGCTGGTGATGGGGCTCCTAGGTTCTAAAAGCAGTGTAAACTACTACAGAAACAAATTAATTGTTTGGGTTATGGGCAGAATTTTGATCACTTAGAGCCAAGTTTGATGTCTGAATATAGGCATTTAAAATGCCATCGATGAAAACCTCTTGGGATGGAGAATGACCTTGCATGTGAGGAGTCCTTGTGTGCCATGTCCAGCACAAAAGTGCTGTCAGCTGTGAGTGAGAAGCATTGATGTTAATCTAATCAAAGTAAGTAGTAACCTTCCCACAAAGCTATTTTGTCACGTGCAAATGTTGTGTTCTCCCTCTCTGTTTGTCAAGGTCTCTGCTGTGGGGCACAGCTTCTCCCGCACTGCAGTGTGATGAGTGCTTGCTTTGCTGCGTGATCGTGGTCCTCAAAGACCTTGGTGAGGCTGTGTCTGATGATGGCTAATGTATTTACGTGGCTGAAAGCTAATAGTGTTCTTTCAGTCCATGGCAGTAACCCTGTGTTTGGCTTGGAAATAGATGGCCTGTTTATGTAAACTGAAATTATGAAAATGGATGACAGGATCACCAGTCTGCTTAGCTTGCACTGCTTTCCTCCAGTGGCTCCTTGGAGGGATAATTTGATACTAAATTCCAGTGGAGAGTGAAAAAACAGAGCTTCAAGGGGATGGGGAATGGATCAAAAGTTACTGCCCCCTTTCTTCATTTTCAGCAACATTTAAAATTGAAGTAAAGCACAGTGCATCTTTGTTCCTGAGCCTTCATGGCTGAAACCTAATGACTGAATTAGCATATTTCCAGAAATGTAATAAAATGTCAGTTTGACAATAATGCTTTCAAAATTGCTGTGTGACAGGGGTGCTGTAAACATAGTGGCATGTCTGCTGTATGTTTCATATAATATACTACATTAAGATAATGTGCTGAGATTAAGAGGGAAACTGGGATTTAACATCTGTATTTGGTAAGCTCACATTGTCACTATCTTCTGACATGATTTATTTTGCATTAAAATTCCATAGTATTTTCTTGCTTCTTTGTCACATCTCTCCCCAGTCATCCTTTCTTCTGAAGTAGGTGAGGATGAAAGAGCCTTTGGCATGGCTGCCTGTGCAAAAGTGGATGGATTTGTGGATCTGGGAAGGTCGTTTCACACTAGGCACAGAAGGAAGAATTTGTTCTGGTTTTGACCTGGGCTGATCAAACATTCTGAAGTTCTCAGCAAGCTGGCAGGTAGAGGGTCTCTCTCCCGCATTCCTCTGCAGCCCTGGGCTGACAGCAGCTGCTTACAAACTGACCTCCAGATTGGTGTTTGCACAGCAGACAGTGATTGGTATTGTTTAGCCAGCACGGATAGCCACCTCTGCTTGTGAACTGGCCTGTGCACTGCTGGGGAAACAGCCCTGGTTTATTCCACTCCAGTTCAGCAAGTTTGTTTGGTTCTGAGGTGTAGGTCCTTGTTTGAAGCAGGGAGGGTCTTCTTTTTACCTCCAGTGAGGAAGGGTTTGTTCTGCGTATCTGTGAGTAGTTACCAAGAAGGGCGCCCCAGCAGGCACCTGAAGAGACCTGCAGTCCCTCCAAAGGGTTGGGAAGCCTTGCTGCGGATTCCACTAGGGCAGGTGAGCAGCAGGGAGGGCTGGTGTGATTGCTAGCCAAGGGCTTCTGCCTGGGCTCTTTTCTGAGTGTCCACTAGATCATTGAATATGTTTAGGAGTGCATAAAAATAATGCCTGACATTTGAGATCTGTCAGGTACAGGTACAGTCAGGTACCCTTGAGACAGCATTAATTACGCTTCTGTATACTTCTGCTTTATTTTCCCAGGAACTTGTAACAAATAGATTATACTCCCATTAAAGGCTGACTCATCTCTTCTGTGAAGAAGTTGCATTACTTGGAAGTTCTTGTTACTTACAAGCTGGAAAGGTTATTTCCCAGGGAAGAAGCTGGCTGGCTTACCCAGAAAATCACCAGGGCTCCTGAGGAGCAGGGCTGAGTCAAAATGGAAAACTGCTGCTTGGTACTCTCTATGCCTTGTCCTACACTAGGGTTTAAAGGAGAATTGTTCACGATGTTTGTGCTCCAGAACTGTAGGAAGAAAGCAGGTTATACATCAGTAGCTATGTGCTCTTTCCCAAAGCATGGTCACTCAGCGGTGCCTGACCCTTCTGCCCATCATCTGCCCATCACCATAGATGCAGCTGTCCCTGTGGACAGCTGCATCTTGTCCTCCCTGTCTCTGCCCATGGTGCCATGCCCTGCGGAGGGCACAGTTTCAGGCATGTTGGTCCAACCTGGTTCTCATCCTTTGCCTGGCAAGCAGGGGGTGACCAGAGGCCCTGGGAGAGGCTGGATTCTCCACAGGGAGGATATGGAGGCCTTGTGGGTGATGAAGATGTGCTGCATGGGTGCCTTCTTGCACCTTCCTGGTAGGCTCCCAGGGCCACCCCATCAGGATACAGCATTGAGGGAAAATGCAGTACCTCTTTTAGCTAATATAAAAGCAATTACTGCTCTGCTAGACTGGCAACTGGAAAGCAACATACTAGTTAGCAGCTGCTGTTTTAAATCTGTTTGCACCCTCAAGTGAGGGAGGGTTTTCACTTAGGCTTTGTTATGGTTAATAATTTAATACATGTTGCAGTTCCTGATAGAGGTTTGTAATGAGATGCCATTGTTTTTCTGTGCTCATAGAAAACACTGGATGTGTGGATATGAGAAACAAGTCAGCTAATTTATTACTGTTATCTGTCACTTGCGTTGAATGATTTTAATAACTGCCAGAACTAACAGCTCCATCATAACCACCAGTAGCATTGCTATAGCTGTTGACATGTTTTTATCACTCTCATTGTTTTTTTAGCTTGTGTCACAAGATACAAACTGTCAATTAACTGGGCCAAACCCTCAAGCTACTTGATATGCACTGACTGAAAATATGGTTCAGCATAAGAAGAGCTATGAGATTTTGGGCTGTCTCTGAGTGTCCAGAACAGCAGCTCCACCATAAGGATCCCCTGTTCTCAGGGGGCCATGCTCAGGTGTGAAAAGTACCTGCTTCTTTTGTCTTGTCAACAAAATCCTCATGCTGGCTCCACAACAGCAACACAAACCTTTCTGTCCAAATGCCTGTGCCATAAAATAGGGATTGGAGGTTTCTCCCCTTGTGAATGCAAATCTTCAGCTTTGGGTTTTGTGCTCTGACCTACTTAAGAAGTTGCTTGAGGCTGAGCTTCAATCTGGCCCCTTGTTTTGTAGCCAAGTGTTTCCAGTCCTATTTTATTCCTGTGGGTTTTAGCTGCTTATTTGTCAGAAACTGATGTTACTTTCTGTCTGTGTCCCACCTGCCTGGCCTGCCAGTGGTCTTGGAAAGCCCTCATGGTGGCTGCAGGACACAGAAGCCTCACCCACAAGCATGTCGCTTGGAAAAGCTCCCTTCACCAGGCATTTGCCTTTCTGCTGCAGCAGCTCCAAATAGGCTGGGAGCCAAAATAAAACCAGTTTGGCCTAGAAAGTGTGGCTTATCTGCTGCAGGACCATGACAGTTCAGAGAAGAAAGCTCTCTTTTCTCTTGTTCACAGAGGCTGAGGGTCATTGCTGCCATTCCCTAGGGGACAATGCTGTGCCTGTCGTGCTGTAGGGGTGAGTGAAGGCATGGACCAGTTGTCCTGAAGGTCACGCTGCAGCCTGTGGGTAGGAGTTGTCATGGCCTCTGCCCAGGGAGCCAAGCTGCAAGAAGGACATCTCTTCAGAGGAAGTCAAGCATTCCAGCAGCGTAACTCCTCAACCCTAAATGCCTGCTGCTGCAGGGTGGGAGCCCCATCCTCTCAGAGCTGTCTGTCCCTGTGGACAGGATCCCAGCCCTTGTCTCCATGCCATGTGCCAGGGAAGCTCTCTCAAGGGACAGATCAGTTACTTTCCACAGGATGCTGCTGTTGTGTGACTACTTCATTAAGAAGTTAAAAGGATTAAGAACTGGCTGGCATGTCAAAAAAGTGGAGGCAGCGAAGAATTATTGTGTAATGAGGGTTGTTTGTAGTGAGGTTCTTCAGGGATTAGTACTAGCGTTGAAAATTTTCCAATGCCAGTCAGGACCTAGGATGTCAATGCAAAATCCCTGGTTGTAAATGTGTGTGTGAGAAAGATACATTTTAAATGAATGCACTTTGGAATTTCTCAGATGGCATATTTAAGGGTGTTTCTGTGACCTTAATTCGTTCCTCTTTGTATACTTTTGTGGTGCAGCCTTCCATTACATGGTTTTAACAGAGCAGTGGGATTCTAATATTCATATATGTCTTCCATGGAGGTGTCTTAAAGTCATAAGGGTTAGGTACCTCTTCATACAGATTTAAACTTGGCCACTTAATGCCCATGGCATGTAGTAGTGCAGAAGCCCCTCTCTGGTCTTGATGCGGGAGATTTCAGACCTGTAAGTGGCTCAGGCCTTTAATGGCCAAAAATCTTTACCAACTGATGTAAAATATGTTTTTGGCCTTATTCTGAATGTTACTGATTAAAACTGAAATTCATCACAGCTGGTGCCAGGCAAAATATTAGTTGGGTAGCTCAGAAGGTCAAGGGCCAGAGAACTGAGTGTGCCTCCTCCTTGGAGAGTCCATACCTTCTGGCCAAGACAAGCAACAACTAGCAAGGCAGTGCAGGGGTGCTTTTTTTCTTGTTTTCTGTGGAGTAACTTACCCGAACACAAACAAGAGGTGTTCTTCTGTGATGTTAGCACATTAAGGAAAGACAACAGGAATTTCAGCATACTAGTTGTCATATTTATTGTGGTGTTTCAGGGATTCACTGACAATACAAATGAACTATGCAACCTAATTAAAAAAACATAACAGCATGCTTTCCAGCCCTTATGTTTAAAGTGTTCAGCATCCCAGGTCCCATTTTCATCTACCCAGGAAGAGGCTTACTTCCAGAGCAGAGATTCTGGGAGGCCTCAAAAGGCTCAGACTTTCTGCAGGTGGTCTCCTGTGGAGTCACCCCTGGCTTTTGGGACATTTGCTTTCTGTGACTAACATTTTACCAGCTGTACTGGAAAGCTGCATGCTTTTGTGTATGCTAACTTCAGTGCGCTTCCTGACTTTTTAGTCTCAGCAATGTGGCTTTTTCCAGTTCTTTTTTTTTCTTTTATCTTTTTAAAAAAAGAACACAAAACCTTACACATGGACACCTCAAAAAGCCTTTGTGTATTCTGCATATTCAGTTACTCTTGACCCTTCCATACTTTCACTATCATCTTTACATTATTTCTGTGAAACCATGAAATATGATAAAAAAACTCTTAATCAGATGTGACTGCATTCCTGTTTTTGAAAGCTCTTCAAGATGGTGAATTAAATGGGGGAGGGAAAGCTTGGATTCTTCTGTGATCTCTGATAGTTTGATATAGGTTGAAAACTCCTCTGAATTAGTGACATCAGATGTAACACAAAATATCTAGAGTTTTAGGGCATCTTCTCATATAAAGGTCAAAAAGAGAGTAAAAACAAGCTCTATCCTGTTTGAAATAGATTTCAGTAGTAATATATTTTTTCTCTTCAGCTCCTTAGCATATTTTTTGTAGCTATGAAATAGTTATGAAAATAGTGTTATATTTAATCTGTGAAATGGGATTTTTTTAGGTGTATATTTAACAAGATATTTTCAAGACTCTCTTTTAAAAAGAATCTAAAATCTGCTTTTAGATGTTTTTCTCTGGTTTAATATCTACGGTCTGAAAACAGATTTCCAGTGGTCATAAAAGTACTAACTTTATTTTTCTTGAAGGCAACAGGAATCTTGTTGAAGCTGTAGAGCCAGCCTGGTAACAAATGTCTCTGGTCCATCTGCATGGTGATGGTTGATGCGTGGTTCGTGTGTGCCATTTTAATCTCTGAAATAAAATGTATGGAAATGATGATTGAAGCCCAGTCAGCATAGCAATGCATTATCCGTGTAGAATCTTTGTGGCATTCTTCCATCTCTTTGTGAACCAGCATGTGTACCACCCAAATTCATACAGTAAATGGACTCTAGAAATTTCCCCAGGGGCTGTCTGCTGAAGGGAGCTACCTTCCCTGTGGTTTACTGCATAGATATAGCAACTTTAAGAAGGCATCTCTTGCAAAATACAGTGATGTCTGAACCTAAGTGACCTGTCCAACACAGTACAAGTTTCTGAAAGCCTTTGTGTTTAGTGGGAACCAGAATAGTTTTTTAAGTGTTGTTTAAAATACTGTTTATTGTCTAAGTGTAAGTGGTTGTGCCCACAGTGTATGGATTTGCTGTAACTTATGTAGAGGGTTTCTTTGTTTGTTTATTTTCTTTGTAATAAACTGTTAACATCTGCTTGGTTTGTAACCTGGGTTCTAGTTTAGCTCCCAAGGAATCAGCGGGAAGTTTCACACTGTATTTTGTGGGCTGTGGTGAGAGAGAATAGAGGGCTGTCACCTTCCTGCAGTAATAGTACCCTCTCCTCCCCCATCTGAGCAGAAACGGCATTTGCTTTTCAGTCCTACTGCTGCTGCCTTCACCAATAAGCCTCATGACTGGTGCCAGTTATGGTGGCTTAATAGCCAGTTATGGTTGTTGGGAGCTGGGTCCGTTTCAGTTCAAAAAGTGGACTGAAGCTATCAAATCATTTCACTGCTGTTCTTACAGCAGTATTTCTGAACTGATCACATGGACATAAATTTTATTACAGCTACCCTGGATGTCTCATGCTCTGAAGCAGCACATTTAAAAATCAGTGTAATCTCCATTTAGAACCTGAAGCAAAGCCATATACTAAACACAGGACTCCAGTTTGACTCCAAGAGAGGTGCTTTGATGTAAAGCCAATGCATTTTGAATCTATTCATTTAATGCCAGAAAGCAGAACAGTGAATATTGCAATGTATAGTCCATGCCTGGCAGTTTCCAGTGAATTAGTTATATTGCCATGAAGAAGGTGATGTGTGACACAGACATTACCTGCAAAAATAGCTAATGTGTTGTCAGCTTTAGGGCTCCATTTAAAAGGCAGGGTGATAATGGAAGAACATACTGTTGTTCAGACATGAATATCTACTGCCATGGTCTGCAGGTCATGCTGTAACTGCTCTCTAAATTTAAGTAGGTACTTACTGTGTGCATCTGCACCAGATGGCATAGGTTTAGCACAGCCTGTGCTGCACTGAGTGAAATTGAGCCTTTTTTGTTGGTGCTGGTAAGGATATGTTCAGCAAGATAGAAATAGATTAAGTACAGAATTTTCTTCCCCACATAGTACCTTTAACTGCAGTATCTGCTAGTGGAACAGATGATGCTCTGTAGGAATGAATGACCAAGGGAGAGTGATGACCCCAGGTAGGTTATTGGCTTAAGCAAATGGCTAATTTCCTGGATGACTGTACTTATTAAGTGGTTAAAGCCATACCAGCTACCCTTCATAAAGTAACAGCATAATCTTTTTAGCAACTCACATTAGTACTCTCCTGTTACCACTTTAGTAAAGGGATGCAAATTACTTATTTCAGAGGACTAACTTAGCTATGGTGCATCTGTCCTGATGTTTAAACAGTGCAGTTTCCAAACCAGGAATTTAGAATTCCACAGATAACCCAATTTATAAGTAATTCTTAGTGTTCCCTCACTGGGCATACCTTTGTGTGTGTGTGCATGTGGTCTGTTTAAACCAGGATGCGTAGGAATTGCCCGTTCCCCCTGAAAGCTGAGCTCCCCTTAGCTGGCAGAGGCTTGTGGACATGCTCAGCTGCTCAGCTCCATGCCCATCTCTTGGCTCTCTGGGCTGGATTCACAGTGGTTCTGGTATTTATAAGGATCTCTGCACATACAGTACCTTCACAGAGGTCTATTTATAGTGCAGACTTGAATGAAACATTAAGTAAGGTGTACACTAACAGGTAACAAAGGCAGGACATGTTTTAGGGCTGAGTGGAAGGCAGGTCAGTTACCCTTTGTTTTGCCAAATAGGAAATGAAAAAATATACATGAAATTACTCCATGTTTCATGAAAAATAAAAGTAGTTATTCTGTAATCAAATTAAATTACTTCAGAAATGCTAGGTCCTAACAATTGCTGCATTCCTGTTTGCTAGGTGCTATGCATCTGGAATTGTTTTCCTGATGTTTCAAAGGAAGTAGAATTGGGTTTGTTCTCCTGAGAGTCAATTAGTTCTCTCCTGGTAAATATTTCTAAATCTGTAGGTGAAAAAAAGAGCAAAGCTTCATCAGTGCTACAGAGAACGGGTCAATTGTGTAACTGCTTCTGCAGAATTCGTTAGCACAGTTGCATGTCAAGGCAGAAGATTAATTTGCAGAGATTTGTGTTCTTTGGCTACAAGTCTTGCAAGCTGTAAGACAAGACTGCTGCACTCACTTGAGGGCCCTGGTGGCCACAGAGGACCAATTTACCTGCAGCTTTTTTGAAGTTCCACCTTCTGGTTTCCAACTGAAACAGGAGCTGTGTTTTATAGCTCTAATCAGGTAGAGCGAGGGAATCTTACCCACCAACTGCTTTGTATTATGGAAATACTGGTTTGGCCCTGAAGTTGTCAGGTTTAGCAATGGCTTTCAAAGGGCAAGTTCTGTGACAGTGTGTCACCGTAGACTGTGACCACTGCTTTAATTTCAGAACACAAACTGCTGCCAGGGGAAAGAAAATGATGATGCAAATACTGTGATTTTTTTTTTTTATTTTATCTTCTACAGAAAAAATACACAGGTGTGGTCTTGAGAGCTCAGAAAGAAAAACAAAATTAGCCCTAAGATGTAAAAATACCCGCTTGGTCTTGGTTGTAAAGGGAAATCAGTTGCAAGGTGAAATCTTGGCTCCTTTTATGTAGAGGAGTAGTGGGGACTGGGCTGTTAAACCCAGGATGTCAAACAAGTTGCAGATTCTTGTGCTCCTACATTGAAAAACAAATTTCATTGCACTCTTTAAAGAAGGAGCCTGCCCCTGTTCTCCAGTTTATAAATATTTCATGCTGAAATAATGCATGAGGTAGCAGAGCGCACACCATGCTGCAGGGCTGGAATTGCTCTTTTCAGATTCAGATTGAAGTGGATCACTGGGGAACTGCACATATGCTGAAGCCAGGGTACCCAAATCTGCCACTGCAGGGTTTGCTTCTCAGCAGAAGTGTAAGAGGGAAGCCATTTGGCTGGGGGGGGGACATGGTTTGTGTTGCTTGCATTTTAGGATGGTACAGAGGTTGAGCTTTAAGAAAACAGGAACAAAAGACACTGTTGTGTCTAATGTTACTCTGTAATGCAATGACAAATGCATTGCCTGGTTCAGCAAGTATTGGGTAAGTGAAATCAGTACATGACTCAAAAGTTGCCCTTTTTTCCCCTTCTGTTTTCTTTTTTGTCCCCATTTTCTGGCCCAGAGGGTCAGATTTTGGGCTGCTGGTGGTTAAGTAGGGTAATTAAAGAGTTAGTCTCAGGAGGCAGTTACGGGAAAGAAGGATAAAACCTCCTTTCCTGTTTGTGGTTTTGAGGTGGAAATGTAGACTCCCTGAGCATCAAGTTGAGTGTTTCATGGAAATGGGGTTGGGCTGCAGTGGTGTATGGTGGCTGAAACCACAGACAGGTGAGCTGCCCCCACCCTGATGGCTGTGCTACCATTTCAGGGTTACCCCCAACCTCTGGGAAGCAGTGTCCCCTCTAAGCGGAATCAGGGGAGAGGCAAAATGAAGTTCTGGGGATAGTGTGCAAGGAGTGTATGAATGCCCGTTACAGCTCATCATTCATCATGGAAATGAGGTGTACAGGGCACGCTGTATAGTCTAATTTAGTACTATTTCTATTCCCCAAGTCAGCTCATTTTATCTACGTAAACAGTTAATTTCCTGTGCTCCATCTCCCTCAGTACTTGATTTTGTCATGAACCCCACAGAATGTGGGGATTCCTGGAGGTCATATGTTTCTAGTTAATCTGAGAGGGAAGATGTAAAAGAACTGGAGCAGAAATACACACTATCAATGCTTCCTTTTCTGAACCACTAGTAATTTGCATGATCTGGTGAGAACTACTGGGAAAAAGTCCTTGGAGAAATATTACAAAATGCCCAGATGATTTGCATATTTAAACAATTCATCAGCAATCTGTTAAATCTTAAATGATCTGTTGAAACAGAAAACATAAAACACCCAATATTTTAGTACAAATGAGGTTTCTTCATCAGGAGATAAATCTTAATTGTCCATCGTGCTGTTCTGTTAGCAGGATATTTTATCCTGTTAAACCTTCATAAGGTCAGTAATTAATTGTTTCACCAAGCCAGTGGTTTGTTGGGGATTATCTGCATTGTCCCTGTTTCTGATGTGTGGGAGAGACATATGCATGTTCCAGGCAGACTGTAGTTTTTGTGATTCACCAGAATTGGCTAATCCTGCGATTTCCTCCCTCTTGGTTTATTTTGTGAAAGTATCAAGGAAATAATGAGGTTGAAGTGCTGGATAAGGACTAGTGAAAGTCACAGGTAAATCTTGGCTCTGGCACTGTTGTCCCAGGCAGCCTTGGACAAGCTGTGATCAGCTCAGCCTATAAGCACGTTGAAGGAATCAAGCATTCCCCAATCTGTGAACATGTATATACAGTCTTTTCTGTTTTCTTTTTTCTTCCTGGCTGAGTAGGTTCATAGTCTTGGTTGAAACCCTGTGGTACTGTTAGTCATAATAAAGAATATTCCCTGTTTACTGGATGCACTTTGACAGAATTTAAGAGAGAAATTAAATCAGAATTGCCTCCACATTTTATATTGCCCTGCAATCCCAAAGCTGCTAAGAACCAGATACTGCTTTACAGCTCCATTTGGAAGTAGCAGAAAATCATTTCTTCCCTCCCTCTCCCCCTTGTGTTTGCAGTGAGGGACCATGAGATGCAGTGAGTTGTCTAAACATTTTAAATGAGCAAGGGATGGAATTATATCACCACTCACAACCCATTTCTCCTGATACCCAGTCCCTTGCTCCACTAACTGCAAATCTTTACCAGACGCAGATGGCAAGGCCTGGCATAGCTAATGGACTCAGTCCCTGATCTTACCCTTGGAATCTAGTTTCTTTAAAAGTCATTTTCATTATTTGAAAAGAAGCAAACTGTTCTAGCTGCTGACACGGAAGTCTTAGAAACTGATTGGCAAATTTGAATGCAGAAAACAGACTCTGGTTAAAATCCAAGTGCATATGTGATACCAGTTGTTTTTAATGCTACTGTAATCAGTTTGGCCAATTTCTTGTGGATAATTAAGTACTTGGAGTTCTTTTGTCTTGCATTAGCTTTTTCAAACATCAGGAACAGGGTGGTGGTTGTTTTTCTCTAAAATGTAAACTCATTATTAGGTTAACAAGTGAAAGTATTGACAGGCTGGCAAGGAAGAATGGTGAAACGTGGTACTTTAGTCATGGGAAAGGAATATGATGGGTGCTGCTACCACCGTAGCCTGGATTGTACCAGCACCTCCGTTTCTGTGGTGGGTTGACTTTGGCTGGCTGCTGGGCACTCACCCAACCACTGTCTCACTGCTGCTCCTCAGCAGGGGGACAAGTGGAAGACAAAGATGACAAAGATTGCCATCATGAGACATCACAAGGGTCAGCATTAGGACAAGGAGATCACTTACCAGTTACCAAAAGGGGCAAAACAGACTTGACCTGTGGGGAATTAATTCAATTTAGTGCCAGTTAGAATAGAGTCAGATGGTGACAGACGAGGTTAAAAACTACAGCACCTTAGCTCCACCACCTCCCCTTTTCCCCAGCTCAACTTTACTCCTTCATCACCAACTCCTCTTCCCTCCTCCTTTGGGTAGTGCAAGGGGATTTTAGGAGATGGGGGGGTTGCAGTTGGTCCATAAGCATCTCCTCTCTGCCCCTTCTGCACACTTTTCTGCTGCTCCAGTGTGGGCTTTCGATGGGCTACATTCCTACAGAACAAACGTGCTCCAGGATGGGTCCTTCCCATGGGCTGCAGCTTCCTTCAGGGCATACTCTGTTTCAGTGTGGGGATGTCCATGGCTGCACTGTGGATATTTGCTCCAGCGTGGTATCTCCAGGGGCTGCTGGGGATGCCTCTATCACATCCTCTCCTTGTCTTCCTCTCCCCTCGGGGCTCGCAGGGCTGTTTCTGACCCTTTTCCCCTCATTGTTGGGCAGTGTTTTTTCCCTTCCTCACCCAGGCTTTCCCCAGGTGCCAACTCTGTATGTTTGGAGTGGCCCTGACCTGCTGGCGCGGGAGTCAGGGACAACGCTGAGACGATCAGTGTGATCCAAACGAATGCCAATTTATTAGACAAAGTGCCAGCCTTATATAGGAATTTCTTAGCACAGTTACATCACTTTGGCAATTACTGATTGGCCACCTTAATCCTTAACAATACTTATGATTGGATAGCTCAATCCTGAGAACTAGGCCTTCAGACTATCTTGTTTTCTCCTTTACTACCGGTGATGTTTTCTTCACTCTTGGTTTTGCCTGTCTGCAGGTGGTGTTTTCTTCACTTCCTAATCCATGGCCTTCAGTTTATCTTTTAACTCCATTACTATTCTCAGGCAAGCTGCCTTACACTGAGGCCTCTGGATGGCTCACAAAATGTCCATTGTCAGACTGCCTGCCCACAAATCCCCCTTTTTGTTTTTGAGCAATCCAGACTGCTGTTAAATATTTTTAACCATAGATATTATACATTGTAACATATAACCTACTATGAATACAAGCAAAACCAAAGCATACAATCAAATTCTTAGGCCATCCAGGAATCCCAATTCAGCCCATCATTTTCTGTCAGATATTTTACCCTCTATACCATCATCGACATCTGCTTACAATAGCCTACTGTATTTTAAGTGAATACACATGCAATAACTAGCTATATTAGTGAATACGTATTCAATGGCTTGTAATGCTAAGATTGGATGCGTGTATGATAAAGCACACAGCACACAGTTATACTTGATTAAGCTAATACAATAAAACACACAGCAATCAGTTAAACTTGATTATATGAAAACCTAGCCCTTAAAGCTTGCTAACAGTTCACTCTTATATCTTAACATACTCTTATATCTTAACATACTCTTATATCATAACATAACATACTTGCTATAATGGTAAAGAATGTAGTCTTCCCTAGTATTCCCCCTTTTTGTTTTAAGCAGTGAGCACACACTAAGTTAATTTGTGATACAACACATCCTTAGCTACAAAATCATCTAAAATACCTGTTATTTGGGTGGGTTGTTGTACTATCCATACCTTCTGAATGCACTTAGAAATTATTGTTTTTCCACAGGCAAGCAATCCACAGCCAACGGCTAACAAAACTAGCAGCGTAATTAACAATTGAGCCAGGCTATACAACAGCGGGCGTAGCCATCCGCTGAATCCTGACTGCTTAAGCCAATCATCAAGGCCATAGTCTACTCGAATTTTTCTAATATGATCTTGCATTTGTAGAAGCTTATTGTATATGGATTGCAGATGATCAGATAAGTTAAAACAGCATAAACCATCAAAGTCTTTACAACCATGGCCATGCACTAGCATTAAAAAATCTATGGCTGCTTGATTGTGCAAAATAGCCTTGCGATTACTGCCGACATCTTTCATCAGATCTGTTAATACATCGGATGTCATGATAGCCTGCTTTGCTGCCCAACACACCAGTTTTTGTAAATTTGCATTTGCAATAGTGGCTGCACATCCAGGACAAAATATGCTTGCTAACGCAGTCTCTGTTTTGCTAATTAATGACACAGAGTCTGTGCAGGCACTGCTGAGTTGAGTCAAGTCTAACGCTGTTTTGGAACGGTGACTTTTTGCGGTATTTAACATTGTGGCTGGTGGAGCCATCAGACTAAGTCAACCAAGATAACAAGGTCCACCAATTGCTTGCTTTGGAATACCCTGCCAAGCACGATTTCCACAGATTAAAAATACTCCTCTGGGCAGAGCTCATGAGACAGGAACAGTTAATGCAACAGTAGTCCATGGAGTTTCCAGTCCCACTGCTCCACCACACCAGGCTTGGCTTCCATTCAGATAGGTGGTTGTTCGCAGATCATACGGCACTACAGGATGTCCAGTAACATCTGTCCAAGTTCCCTGCAATTTTCTATTTTGCCCATATCTTAATTTTCCTGTTAAGTTTCCTCCAAAACCAAAGCATCTACCATCATTAGTGCCATTTATTGCTCCTGCCAATTCCAATTCCTGTGGATCCCATGGGAGTGTGACCTTCAAATCTTGAATTAATAAGAAGGACATCCACCCAAGAATTCTAGACATTACGTTACCTTTGACCCCACGGGGTATTTTCTTACTTTCTTTTATCCACCAATCCTAGTTTTCTCTCTGGGTTGCTTCTAATTTTAAGATTGTTGTATTAGCCAATGAATCATTTCTAAGAAAACCTTTAAACTGTTCAGGTTCTAACATCGGGACACCAATTAAACAAGTTCTAAATGGGTCTGACAGTGAAGCTAATGAAAGACGAAAGGCAGATGTGTTGGTTTTATTGGCCCATGTTACCCACATATTCTCCATTGGCAATGCCATATCTAACAGTGAGTCCTGAAGGGCACATATCACTTGGACAATACTGCTGAAGACGAAGAGGTGACTCATCGGTCTGGCTTCACCCATCAACTTGGTACCCACAGTGGGACACAATCTGTTGAGACACAAACATATCCTCGATCAGTCATAACTACTTCAACAGGCCCCTTCCATTCTCCCGTACGCAAATCTTTATACTGTACCCGCGCACCAGAAACCTTTACACAGCCGGATGCCAGAGCGTTACCGTGGACTACAGTAGGTGGTTCTGTGCGATCTCCCGTTAGCCACAAAAAATTTAAAACATGCAGAGCCTTTGCAAGATGTTCTTGCTTGGAAATAGAAACTTCCCCTTTCTGCTTCTGCAAAAGGTCTTTCAAGGTAGCGTGTGCACGCTCGATAATTGCCTGTCCAGTGGGTGAGTGGGGAAGGCCTGTAACATGACGGATACCCCACTGTGCACAAAAGGTTGAAAAGGTGCGAGATGTATACGCAGGACCATTATCAGTCTTAAGTTGCAATGGAACACCTAGAGCGGCTATGGCTGCATACATGTGACGAATTACATGCCGTGCGGTTTCTCCTGTTTGAACTGTTGCCCAAACTGCTAAAGAAAAGGAATCTGTGGATACATGGACATACTTAAAACAACCAAACTCTAAAAAATGAGTGACATCCATTTGCCATAACTGAAGAGCTAAGAGGCCTCGGGGGTTCACCCCGAGCCCAAGGCCGAAGCCACTTTTTTGGCAAGCTGGACAAGAGCGCACGATGCCTTGTACATCTGTGAGTGAGATACCAAACTGTCATGATAACATCTTCGCACTCTGGTGAAAAAAGTCATGTGAAAGTCGCGCCTGTGTAAATAAGCTTGGTGGTGGTCCTGCCCAGACTGGACCTGCTACTACTTGATCAGCATGATTATTGCCTATGGCTAATCCGCCACAATTTTGGTGACTGCGAATGTGAGTAATGAAGTACAGACAGTCCCGACAATTTACTGCTTGTAACAACTGCAATAAGACTTTCTGCAAAATTTTGTTAGATAAGGTTTTTACCATTGAACTTTCAATGCATTGGACTATTCCCACTACATATAGTGAATCTGAAACAATATTTATAGGTTCTGTTTGCCAGGTGAGGAAAACCCAGACGACTGCTTTTAACTCTAAAGTTTGCAAGGAGTCACCTGTTTGCCCATGAATTAGGTGTTTATTCCATTCCCCATTTTGAAACCAGGTGGCTACAGCCATTTTTGACCTCCTCCTGGCATCTGTGAATACTGTGAGTCCCTCTACTGGGGTTTCTGGTCGCCAAGGCTTTTCTTCCCATTCTAGGTCCGTCAGCAGCAGGAAAAGTTTGACCTTTGGAAATACATTGGTTATTTTTCCAAAAAAAAAAATCTGCTTTGGCTATCTGAAATTCCAAGAAATAATTTTCTACCCATGACAAATGTGCTGAAACTATCGGCAGAATAATCTCATTGGGATCTCGACCAGAAATATCTATTATGCGTTGACAGCCTCTCATGATGATGTGTGCAAAAAGTTCTGTTCTTGTGGTAACTGTTTTTCATGGCTGATAGGGTAAAAACACCCATTCTAAAATGCGAAAGGACGTATCTTGCCACTGTGCAATGTTGTACCCCATCCTTTTAAGGCTCCTGGTACGGTCTTTCTTGGAGCGAGCTTTGGGATCACTGGGAATGCGAAAGCCATCGCGGATGAGCCGTCGTTCCCTTCTTTTCTATCTTCACTCTCAGGAACGGTCGCTGGTGCCATAGCTGCTAAGACTGATGCTGCGGCTGTTCTCTCTGATTTTATTTCTTTTAGAGTCTCTAAAACCAGTCTCCACACCATGGAGTGCTTGTGGGCCTCTTTAGACCCCCTGCTAATTTCGTCCCACAGTGCTTGTCCGACTCAGTCCCATTCCGGAACCTCGAACACAGCCTGTACCGAGGGCAAGTAACCCCGGTCACGGGACCATTTTAACAGCCCCTGGAGGGTGGCACTATCGTATTGCAAGCCTCTCTTAGAGAATATTTTGGAGGAGCTTCACCACTGCCTGTTCATCTTTGGATAATGAGTGCCCCATCTCCTCCCACGGGTGCTCACCTGATCAGGGTGAGATTCCTAAGGTCGAGCTCCGTTCCGTTCCAAGGCTTCTGCCTCCCGGGCTCTCCCTTTGTCGTCCAGACGTCTTTTTCCCAGCGCCGGGGCAGCGCTGCTTTCGGCCGGCTCTCCGCTCCCTCTTGTCCCGTCGGTTCTTCAGTCCCGGCTTTGGAGTCCGAGCTAAGGGTCCCTGTTCGGGCGCCACCTGCTGGCGCGGGAGTCAGGGACAACGCTGAGACGATCAATGTGATCCAAACGAATGCCATTTTATTAGACAAAGTGCCAGCCTTATATAGGAATTTCTTAGCACAGTTACAGCACTTTGGCAATTACTGATTGGGCACTTTAACCTTTAACAACATTTATAATTGGATAGCTCAGTCCTGGGAACTCGGCCTTCAGACTATCTGGTTTTCTCCTTTACTACCGGTGATGTTTTCTTCACTCTTGGTTTTGCCTGTCTGCAGGTGGTGTTTTCTTCACTCTTGTTTTCGTTTCTCTGCCGGTGGTGTTTTCTTCACTTTCTAATCCATGGCCTTCAGCTTATCTCTAACTCCCTTACTATTCTCAGGCAAGCTGCCTTATACTGAGGCCTCTGGATTGCTCACAAAATGTCCATTGTCAGACTGCCTGCCCACACTGACCCAAACAGAGGTAGATGCAGAAGGGAGGTCCATGAAAGTCAAAAGTGTCAGGAAGCAGAACTGTGTTCATCACACTGGAGATAGCCATGGTCTGCAGATAGCTGTTCCAGACTGTGGGTTGATCACTCACCAGATCCTTTTCTTTCCTTATATTTGCTGCCCTGGATGCACTGTGAGAGGGGACACAGCTGGGTCCAAAGGAGGAGGTGGTCTCTCATCTGCCTCTCTGGGGCTAAATGCTCTGGCTGTTTCCCTGCTGTGGCTCAGGAGAGGTAGCAATGAGCAAACAAAGAAGGTACTGAGAAAAAATTCAAGGACCTCTGTGTCATCAGTGTTTCTTCTTCTTCTCCAGCACCCATCTGGCTGGAAGCCATGCTCCTTGTCTCCCTTGCCCCTGTGGTAGGCAGCTGAGGCTTTTTCCAGATGGCCTTGCTCAATGGCAGGGCAGCCTTACTATTCCGGTGGCTGTCACTGATGAGGATGTGACACAGTTCAAAATCTGTTGGGCAGGGTTGCCTGATTTTTAATCATGACATTAAAATTACATTAATTGGATTTACAACACAAAAATCCTCAAAAGCTTTTATAAGTCAGAAATTAGATTTACAAATCCTTCCATGCCTTTACAGTACAAATCCTGCCAATAAATCCTAAATAACTCTTTCAAACATAAATCCGTTTTTTACCCTTGGGAAGAAAAACACTGATTCATGAATCAGAAAAGTAAAAAACCTGAAGTTCTATCAGGTCTACAAATTGTGGTATAATATTTAAATGGAAAATTCTGGTCTTGTGTTTCTGAATTTGTGCCACTTTATCCCTCGCAAAACAGTGCAATAGTTTACATCTGCTTCTGCTTCTATACATGCTGGCAAGGTTCTGGTGGTTTATTTCAGTCCTGGTTGTCAGTAAGAAATGTCCTGCTGGATACAGTAGGAAGGAGAGGGTTTGTCTTTCTCTGGAGCCTTTAAATGGTTACATGTGAGAGGCAACGGAGTGTGATTTGTTGCTGTCCCTTCTTGGCAATAGCATGGCTCCCTTTGGTTGCTGTATTTAGAGGTCAGCTTCTCCTAGGTCTGACTGTCTGGGCCACCCTCTTCCTCCTGAGGTAGTACTGGTGGAGGTGCTGTGAGAATCAGAGGTGTGGAGAACTTGGTAGTAGCCCTTGGCAGGAGATCAGCCTGGCCAAGTGTGGAAACCAGCAGGATGAAAATAATCTTGAACGGCTGCTCAGAAGGAAAAGTCGCTTTTGCCAGAATGGTAGCAGAGACTGTCACATATTTAAAGTGATTTTTCATACAAGACTAAATGTACTTCTGAATAGAATGGAAATTAACTTTAGCATATAAGAAGTTCCTTTTTCCTCTTCAGGCAGTCATGTTTGTGTCTTCCTGCAAACTGCCCTGGTGTCCATCTTCTCCACTGGTTTTCTTCATCCTTGTTCCCCAGGGCAGGTTGAGTAAATACACCTACATAGGGATACAAACCAGGAAGGAGGAGGTATAATGGAAGAAACTTGATCAACACAACAAGGGAATCTTTGAGCCCTGTAATTTGAGATTCTGAAGTGAAAACAGACTGGATTTGAACAATTACTCTGTTTAAAAAAATAATCACAGTAGTGAGATGATAGAATCAAATACTTCCCTCCATCAGTGGGCATATTGTCACTGGTAAAAAGCTGTCCTAAAGTCCTCTTAGCTCTATTCCCTCATTTTGAAACTGCCAAGAAATTGCCATGTGTTATTTTGCATAATTTGCTAGTACAAATGTTGTCATTGTACTTCTACTATCATTGTACTCCATATAATTCTTGAAAGAAATACTGACTTGGATGTGATTAACAGTGGGGGGAGAACCCAGTACACCTGGGTCAGAGGCTTGAGTGTTTGTAGGTCCATGCTATCAGCTGCTGCCAGCTTGACTTCTGTTCCAGAGTTTAATTCTGCATATCTGTCCTGCTCACTGTAGTATTATCTAGTGCAAAGTTGAGAGTTTAAATCACACTGATTTCCTCAAAAAGACCTTATTGGAAACACCTTAAAAATAACTTTGATCAGGTGAACAGTTACACTCCCACATGGCCAGTGGCACAGCTCAGAAGGCCATGATTACAGGCTGTCATTATTTATCTCGGAGGCTGAGTTTCTTTCCCATTTGATGGACTGCTAGTTCCTAGAAATTATTTGAATGGTTTTAAACTAGAAGAGGGTAGATTCAAGCTAAATAAAGGGGAAGAATTTTTTTACCAGGAATGAGTGTGGTGAAACACAGAACAGGTTACCCAGAGACATGGTAGATACCCGATCCTTGGAAACATTCATGATAAGGTTAGATGGGGCTTTCAGCAACCTGACCTCATTGAAAGCATCCCTGGTTGTTAAAGGGGGGTTGAACTAGATGAGCTTTAAAGGTCCATTCCAACCCAAACCTTTCTATGATTGTGTGATTCTGTAATCTGTCAAATCCATCTCTGGCTAATCTGTCATGCTCATAGAGGTGTGAGCAAGGGATGGCCCTTCTTAGTGCAGACTTGGTGCTGTGTCCTGGGACTTCCTGTAACCACAAGGATTTCCTTTGCAAACACCCCAGGTAAGACCGTCTGTGCCCAAAGGAAAGAACTATACACAGTAAGGCCAAAGTTTCCATAGCTGGCAAACCTTATGAGCAGGCATTAAACCATTGACACAGAGACAGTTCGCCTGGCATGATTTTGAGCTTTTCTTCCTGAATATCTACAATCCTGTTGTGTCCAGGATGCACTGCCCACACATATGCAACACAGTAAATACACACATGTTTTTTCCTGAGAACAAATACTTGTTTTGAGGGTGGTTAATGAGAAGCTTAGGTCCAAAAAAGCCGACACAGCAGAGCTCAAATGTGGCACTGAGTTGCCTTACGAAAGTGTGAAGAATATTAGCAGCATGTAGACTTGCAGCTTTCAGAGGAAAATTACAGGCTTACCCTCAGAGTTGCTTCATTTTTTATTTTGTAACAGCTAGAATTACCCCAAGAATGACTGATACATACCTCCTTTGTAACACATGCTGTTACTTGTACTGTGATTGTGCTTCTTGTAAAAGCATGCTCCTTATTATTGTCATTTTGAGGGTAGTTTATGAACAATGCGAACAAATTCAAAACTCTGTGACAAGGAAGAGCACGAGTAACTCATACTGATGCCAAACTTTGAGTCAGTGCTCAGAAATGGTTGAGAGGTCTTTCTTTATTAAAGATGTGAGATTTTTTATTTATTTTTTTTTTCTGTTTGCCAGGAATGCAGAGTTTTCACAACAAAGGAAATAGAGAGTAATATAACGTCAGTAATCTTGTGTCCTGCTCCAAGATATGTATTATGCATGAACAGTTTTGCCTGGCAGGCAATGAATTTCAAAAAAGGTTGGATTTACACCGCATAGATAACACTGAAAGAATTATGTTGCCAATGTCATTGTGGCTTCCAAACCATTTCATGTGCGTGCAGACTCAAAAATGACTGTTTACAATCACCAAGTTGTAAGCCAAGAACCTGCCTGGTTCCTGAAACGGAAGAAAATGCATTAATAGTTCCTGGTTTATTTGAAACATGGGAAAGTTGACACAGATTGAAAGACCTGAAATGTAGAAAAGGGGAAAAATATTGTGGGGATTTTGATCAGACTTGTTCTACAAAAGCTCATTTATATTTTATTATATACCTTCTTGACTTTTCTGTATGGTTCAAAAGTGCACAGCAGTGCCATTAGGATTGCCAGGGGAATGGGTACCGTCTTCTCATATTACATTCATGCCACCATTTCACTCCTGGTTTTCAAGGTCTGAGCATGTATTAATGGTCTGAGAAATGCTGCTTGTCAAATAACTCACCAGTTGTGTGAAAGAAGGAGTATCATAGGGATTGATGGGGGGCTTCGGGCTATGGACTTCATACCCGTAGGGCATGACAGGTGTCCCAAGCACTGTCTCAGTGTTGTGCTTAAGAAGCTTTTCCACGATCTGCCATGAGGATTTCATGGAAGCATTACAATCTTTTTCCTACCTCTTCTACTCTGAATGCATGCACCATTTACTTTCTTCTTCCCTCCACTGCTTTTCATCTTGCATGTTGATATAGGAACAGAGTGAGTTTAAACTCCTGCCTTTCTAATTTTCAGACATTTTACTGTCCTTTTGCGTGAATGTAAATGGACACGTGAAGTGCAAGACACTATGAAGAATGGGATGTGCTACCAGACTTTTTCCCTGTTTATTAACAAATAAACAAAGGGAAATCACATTTTTCCCAGGGAGGGACTCCATCCCATCCAGCTTCTTGCCTCATGACTTAGTGCCAAGTAAAAGAAATATTCTGTATTTACATGGACCTCAGGAAAGCTGGAGATCTTTTCCCCTGGTTTCACACAAGCAGAGAATCAACAATCTAAGTCTGCCTTGGATTCACCCTTTCCATTCATCCTCCAGTCAAAGGGGGAGAAAAAAATCTAATGGTTACTCTACAAAAGAGGGGAAGTGCTTAGTTTACTGTTTCCAGCAGCTACATGCAGCTTATCTGCAGCCCTTAGTGCTTACGTATGGAGCACATCAAGGGTTAGTGTTTCAGTAAGCTTCCCATTTGCCAGGGCGCCTGAGGCAGGAGAAGCACCCGGTAAACCCAAAGTCTGTTTTTGACTAGAGATGCCTGGATGAAACTGAAACTGTCTGTAGTACCTTCTGGGGCTGGACTTTCCCATTTATTGCCAGCCTTGCTTGTACATCAGTGCCCTTGACCCATCACTTCTTCGGTTTCAGTTCATATTTAGCCCAGATCCAAACTGACGGATCATGGAAATTTGCTGGTAGCCACAAACTGCTATACATTTATTTATGTATACCAGCCTCTCCTGGTGAGAACTCCTTCCAAATAGTGAAGGAAAATCAAGCCTGGAGTCAGATTGAATCACTGAAGGGCTCTTCAGCTCAGCACCATTTTCTGAAGCACATTCTTTCTGTGTTAGACCTTCTGAATGCATATGCTACGGGAAGGGAAAAGATCCTACAGCCTGCACTGAATTCTGCATTTCTTTACAGACCTTTGTACTCCAACTGTTGAGGAAGCCTCTAGCATTGCTTTTCAGTATTTTCACATCAATGCAGTGAAACACTTGGAAATTATAAAGCTTTATTTTGCAATAGGGAGATGGATTCCTGTGGGAAGCAGCTGATGTATGTGAGGACTGAAAATCCTGTGTTCTTTGTCAGCAACTTGCTGTGGTTCAACCTCTTGTGCCTCCTTTTATAAAACAGGGTTATTGTTTATTTACCTTACAGGAGTGCTTTTACAAAGCGAATTTGCTGTCCTAAACAAGGTTGTAAAACCCAGTTAGGGACACCAGCATCAACTTCCACAACTTAGAAAATGTGGTTTCTAGGGCTTATCTTGGCAAAGCAAATCTGCTATATAGGAGTGAATGTTTAGAGAATCCATCTGTCTTTTGAGATTTCTCTTCACTATCTTAAGACAGGCACTGGGGGCAGAATCCAGCCTGTGACCTCTAGTTACCATAGACATGCTATCGCTTCCAGTACGACATCTCCATTTTATTTGATTGCTTCAGTCAAACTTACTCAGATCCTGTCGCCAGGAGTGGAGACTGGTAGGTTGGGAAAGGATTAAATATCATCTGCTTCACCCTATTAGCCTCAGGACAGCAGCAAATATGCTTTCTGCCAGCACTGTAACTTCTAGGCTATGATTTTCTTGCCTGCTTTTCCCAGCTTTACCCTTCTAGCACTCACTAATTTCTTTGCAGCTCCACATAACAGGATGCTGCATCCATACAAAAAAAAAAGCACCTAAAGTTTCCCTGTGGGACGTTGGTGGGCACAGGTATTTGTGAGAGGTATGATCCAGCTTTATCTTCATAAATCTAGGTGATACACAGGTGTTTGCTGAGTTTATCCTTAAAGATGAAAACGTGTTTCCTTTACTTCTGTAGTGTTGGGGTTGTCTTTGTTTTTCTCTTTCCACATTCAGCCATGGAGATTTGGGGGTTTTCTGGAAATGATGGTTAACTACTGTCAAGTCCTTTTAAATGTTATTGGACTGCTACATAGGGAATTTTTCTGCCCCTCAATTCTATTTTTTCTTTCCATTTAAACTATTGTCACTTATCTCCAGTGTTTCGGTATGACATTTTAATGAATGGCCTGTTCCCTCAGCTCAGTTCACAAAAGCTGTTCTACCTCTGATTTTATGTCATGTCAGCTTGAGACGAGAATAGGTGAGCTTTGCCTCTGAGCACCTGCGTGTTACATTTTTAAATAGAATGTATTCTTTGCTGGTCGGTGCCAGTTCTGGTATCCCTATAGTGAATTGCTTTGTATTTGCCTGCACCAAGCAGAAAATTTTGGAAGAGGCAGAACTTTCTACTGCCCTGACCTGGAGGTCACATTAACATTGCCAAAACAAAACAAAAGCTCAGACATTCAATGAAAAGATGTGCTGCCTCCCCTAAAATGGCAGCCAAGCTTCAGACAGTTACAGTAAACTCAGTTCAGGTTTGTGTTCTCTTAATACATCTGGCTGTAACATGTGGCAGTTTAGTAAGTAATTAGCAGAAACCTGAGCAGTACCTGCAGCATGGATGGGAATATCTGGGCAGCTAAGGTCTAGTCCTAGGGGTTTCTAAGATAGATCCTCCTTTCTACTTAAGTAAAAATCTGACTCCTGCTGGTATAGGTGCTGGTTACTTGGATTTTTTGGAACATCTCTCTCCGAGAGCCTGAATCACTGACAAATATTAGATTTACGGCTTTAGATTATTTATCTGCTTGTGGTGGTTTGGCCTTGTATGGTTGTCAGATGCCTTCCCAGCCACCCGATCACTCCCCCTCCTGAGCATGACAGGGAAAGAAAATAAGATAGCAAATGCTGTGGGTTGAGATGAGGACAAGGGGGTCATTTACCAATTACCTTCATGGGCAAAACAGACTCAATCAGTGGAAAATGAATTTGTTTTTCAGTTAAATATAGATTTGGATGGTGAGAAATGGGACAATAAGCCCTTTCCCTTACCTTCTTCCTCCAGGCTTTATCGCAGGTTCAGCTTCACTCCTTCATCCCCAGCTCCTCTGCCTCCCCACCATGATCAGCACAGGGTGGGATGGGGAATGACAGGTGTGGTTTGTCCCTGACAGCTTGGCTTTGCTGCTCCTTCTTACACCTTTCACATGCTTCAGCTTGCTCTCCTTACTGGGCTGCACTGTGCCTACCTGCTCAATACAGTGCTGTAGGAGTTGAAGAAACTATTTCTTCTCTCATTGACCATATACAGGGAGGAAGTACCATAAGGGTCATTTGAATGCTATCAAGGAGTAATTATTCTGAAACCCTCTGGGCTAGGTCCTTGGCTGGTGAGTATCTGCATTAATATTTGTCAACTTTCATAGACTTACGTTCTCTCCAGCCAGCTGGGGATCTGAAACAACTTTTTTGTCCTCTGGAAAGAAAGGAGAAGCTATTTTCCATATTGTGAATATTGTCACACATGCATGGTGTTGATTAATTAAAAAGAGGTGAGGCTCTTTAGGAATCTGGGAAGGAGATCTTCCTCCCAACTGCCTCGTTTTCCTCACCTTGAGACAGCTTGTTCATCTGAGGCTTAAGGTTGAGCAGTGGGACCAGAAACACAGTGCAAAACAACAGGTAAAGGCAGTCAAAACCCTTGTCTTGTTGTGCACCCCTGGAAATCCAGCACAGCTGTAAGGCTAGGAAAAGCAGAGAATTTCATAATAGCTTCTGTATTGGATATGCATTTAAACTCTCTCACTTCACATCAGACCTAACTGCTTGCTGGTAGTCTAAACTGTCAATGATTGAGCATTATTTACATTTTGGCTTTGTAGAGTTTAATTCTGTAAGGAACTAAATAAGCTAAATGAAACAGATTTCTGTGCAATTAGTAGATGAGGAAAAGGCAAAATTAAAACATGGCTGCTCCCATTGACAACTAAATAGGAAGAAAAGCACACACAAATCATACAGGCTTTAAGCTAAGCCTCTGATGAGTAGTGAAAACCTTTTTCCCTGAAATCTCCTGAACCCTGTTTTTGAAGGAGAAAAAAGGGAAGAAAGCACTTTGTCAAATTGCTGGTTTGGAATGGAAGGATTTGCTTCCCAAAAGTTAGTGTTTACAACAGGGTCTCCAGACTACCCGTAGTCTGGTAATGGGTCTAGCATAACCTTCAGTCTCTAAACAGATGTTTATCTGAGCATTATCTGATTCCCTTGTGGTGGGAGGGTCTGTTCATAATCCCCAAGGCCATTAAAGAAATGAGGGGGTTGTAAAAACATTTTTAAATAGATGAAACACCTTTCAAGATAAGTTGCTGACAAAAGGAAGCAAAAACACAGAGGGACTAAAATGATTCCTTGGATACTTCATGCTACTTTCTTGACAGCTGCAATATTTATATCTTACTATGGTGACTGTGCTATGAGGCCTGTACTGAATGGTAGTTCCAACATAAATATCTTAGATGTTAGAAATACAGAGACTGCTTTTTATTTTATTTTCTTGTATTCACTTAAAAAATGAAAATAGCTTCTTACAAATAATGTTGTCACAATCCTGTTACAAGCTTTGTCATCTTTGGTGAGTGCAGGAGATGAAGGTTGAAAACCAAGTGATATCCTAATGTTTGAAATTAAGGTTTTAGAAAACATGCAAGCATATATGTTACTTGATCCACATGAGTTCTTTGAGCTGAAAATAAAAAAGAAGCTGTAAATCTCTTCCTTTGTAATTGTCTATGTGATAAAGCAGGGTAGATACACAATGGGAAAAAAAAGGATTATTAAATAATTCCTAAGCAAAACCAAACTACAAAAACATTACAGTAATTAAGTAGCTAGAAGATAGCATACTTCATTACTCACAAGCTGGCAGGTCATAAGGCAGGCACAAGTGCATCTTTATGGCAGGAAATACATCCAATAAATTACACCATTAAGTCTCATACACCGGTCATTGTATTCTCTTGCTTTATGGGTTTCGTATCGACTTTACCTTCTATTCAGTGCTGTAGACATGAGTACAGCTTTAAAGACTGGCAGATAAAAATGCATTTACGTGATTGTTAAGTCCTGGTTTCTGTTCAGGCAGACATACATAGCTGAAGTATGAAATAGTGAAACTGGGAAAAAAAAATGACTCAGAGTGCAAACTGTCTATTGAAAAAGCCTGAAAATGAGAACCCTATGATAAAACACCTTTATGTTTTTTCCTGCATTCTCTAGTTTCTTCAACCTACAGAGTCATGTTTTGCTTTTCTCCTTTTTTTGAAGTCTTGAAATTTTTCTTCAGTGTTCCTGGTGATGCTTTGCTGTTGGGCAGTGATTGAATTTCCTCCATTTCCTACAGGAGTGGCTAATTTGCTAATTAACACAGCTGACACCTTACTCAGCTGCTGTTCTCATTCTCCATCACCTTTTTTTTGCAATTTGTGCCTGTGCAATTTCATCATGTGGCCAAAATGTTGTGGCTTCCCATGATGGATCTTCCATATGAAGACAGGCTGAGAGAGTTGAGGCTGTTCAGCCTGGAGAAGAGAAGACTGCGTGGGGACCTAATAGCAGCCTTCCAGTATCTGAAAGGGGCCTATAGGGATGCTGGGGAGGGACTCTTCATTAGGGACTGTAGTGACAGGACAAGGGGTAACAGGTTCAAACTTAAACAGGAGAGGTTTAGATTGGATATAAGGAAGAAATTCTTCCTGTTAGGGTGGTGAGATGCTGGAATGGGTTGGCCAGGGAGGCTGTGAGTGCTCCATCCCTGTCAGTGTTCAAGGCCAGGTTGGATGAAGCCTTGGGAGGCATGGTTTAGTGTGAGGTGTCCCTGGTTATGGCAGGGGGGTTGGAACTAGATGATCTTGAGGTCCTTTCCAACCCTAACTATTCTATGATTCTATGGATTCTCATTCTGTGATGGGCATACATGTGTGCCGGATGATACAGCCGCAGGTTTCTGGTGCATTTCTGCTACTCCTGGATGCTCCCATGTCAGGCATCCAGAATTTAGATACTCTCATCACCCCCCCTTCTTGCTCAGTCCCACACTGTGTATACCATTGCTCTCTTCTTCCTCAAGTGTGCTTGTCCCAAACATTGAGGCTGGTTGAAATGTTTACTATTCACATAAAGGGTGAGAAGCAGCATTTGTGCCATAAAGAGGCACAATCCAAAGGTACAGCACCACTGCTTATGAAACTCTGATTTAGAGAATCAGCATGCCGCATTAACTTCGCTTAACTTCAGGATTAGACCTTCTCAGTTGTTATGTCATCTAGGCTGTTGGTACTTAAAACCCTGTCAATTCTTAACTCTGTTCACAGCCTCCTTCCATTTCAGCTCTTGTCACGTATTAGATGCATTCTGCTGCTTTTGCCAACTCCAGCATACTGCCCCTTACTTTTGTGTTCCTGCTTTCTTCGTTCCCCTTATGCGCTGGAGTCCCAGCACCACAAAGCATTTAAACATATGTTTCACTCTAAGTGATGAAGTGTTTTGTTGAGTCAGGACCTTTGCATTCAGCTCGGCCTGTCTGAGTACAAGTAGCCTTTGAAGTTTGAGAGGCACAAGGAGAGATCCTCAGCAGCACAGAGAGGACCAATTAATTCTTCCTTTTATTGGTCTCTTTGGTTCTTCAATGGAGTTGCTCTCAGATTTCCATTTTTACTTTCTTCGCCTTATTGTACCATCTGCCTTTCTGCTTCACATCATTCTGTTTTTCTTTCATTTACCACTTGTCTTCCCCAGAGTTGGGAAGCATAATTCTACTTTGTGCCTCAGAAAATCTGCTGTACAGTGCAATTTCACTGAGTTGTCAGTTCAGATAGGCTGGGCTGTGACATGCTTCTGGTACCATCAGGCAAGTGACCATGACATCTGTCCGAGGGTACTATCTCACCTCCATTTTTCAGGACATGATAAAAAAGTCTGTGCTGGAGTAGATGCTTGCTGAATACAAGAGTGTTCCTGTGTTTGTATGAGAACAGTTGGTACATGCAGCTGCTACAGAAAGAAAAGAACTGAAAATGCAGAGAGGTTTGGAATGGAGGCTGATAATTAAGATCCCTCCCTCAATCTCTGAGGTCAGAGCTTGCTCGGAGCTTTGGTGACTTCGCACTGACTCAGAGACATAAGTCCTTTTGATGTCTTTGCATATTTGGTTTTTTTGTACCTACTGCAGCTTAGCTCAGAATTCAGAACTTCTGCTTGCATTGCACTCCTGGGTCATTGCAACTGGGCTCCCGCTATCACAGGCAACCCATCACGCACTTGCTTTCATAAATGCGCCAAGCTCGATATTCACACCTCTCAAGTAGCTAGCCCCTGCCACATCTACTGGAAAGCTGTTCCAGAGCCGTACTCCTCATCATTGAAAATATTCTTTTATTATCTGATTATTGAAAATTTCTCTACAAGTGTGTTAGTTCCAGTAATACATCTCTGAATTGACCCTGCATATGCCATTTTGATATAAAACTGTGAAACAGCGTTTTCAATCCCTTCTTGATGATGAGTGTTTCTAGACTAGAGCTGCTATGGAGAGCTGCTGTGTGTCAGAGTATATGTCCTTGTGTATATCACAGTGTTCATCTTCAGTACATTAGTTGACTGTGTAGGCTAAAGTACATTTCTTGTTTCAAGAGTGTAATTCTTGTTTAATCAGCCAGGCACATGGTTTGCTTACACCAAGGGGCATAATTCAGTCTGTTTTCCTGGGGAAACATTTTTCTGTGTTACTTTACCATGCTGTTGACCAACCTGTCTGATCTTTCCAACAGCTATAGTCTGAAATGACGGCAATGGACTGGGACACTTGGAAAAAAAAATGACCCTGTGAACATATATCTTAATGAAAACTGTATTAATATGTTGTGAATGCTTTTGATGTTGGATATTTTGCAAGTCATATAATGGCATTCAGTCACTTCCTTCACACTGTACAAAATGGTGTAAAGTCTAGATTAGTAACAGGTCATGACATAGCAGCAGTACTTAATGCCTCAAGGAACACTTTGCAAAATGTTATGTTTACAGATCGTTCTGTCAAAATAACTCAGATTCTTGCTACATCTCTTTTTGCTGCCAGAGATATTTGCATTGATATGAGCTGTTCTGGCTGGTGGATGCCATTGTTGTTTCACAGAGCCATGGCAAACACTCAGCCCTGTTAAAGAGCATGAACTTACTAGAGCATACAGTATGGCAAAGGACATCTAAAGCTTGGCTGCACTTTGGTGTTCCCAGTTGTGCTTAACTACTGTCAGATGTGATAATCACAGCATGGGAGAGCCTTCTGCCAGGCTTCCTCCCATTTGCGAAAGGAGGGAGCAGAGCGTTTCCTTTCAGATAGTTGAGCAAGCATCAAAGCTGTTACCTTAGGCAAAACTCAAATGGAAGGATAGCGTTTTAATTGTCTGACAGACAGTGGATTTAGGCTTTTATTCATCAAAGCACATGAAGTCTGTTGGCTCATTGGAGGTGTGATATTTAAACCTAAGCATATGTTTAAGTTCATTCCTGAGGTTTCCAAGTGATGCTTTTGGGAAAAGTGCTTCTCACCCAGCACCGGGCTCTGTGCCCAAAGAAATAAGGGCTCTTTATTTGCTACAACTTATTAGCATAAAAAGCAAGGTAAAGTGACACCAAAACTGTGAGGAAGGGACCAGCACAAAGGGGTATCTCTTGTGCACAGCTCTACAGGTATAAGCAATGTCCAATCTCCTGGGATAGGGAGGAAGGGGCTGGGTGTTCAGTCCACTCTCCCTTGCTGCTCCATGGGATTTCCCTGTCCTTCATCCAGGCCATACAGATGAGCCAGGATTTCATGTACTTCAGAGGGAAGTTACTGCTGATTCATCAGTAACTGGCTCTTCTCCAGCACCCAGGCAGCTCCTGAAGTGGGAGAGGTCAAATCTAGCTCAATGCTACTTAATGTAGCATGTGCACACATTTTTATCATGTTGTGACTTCTGCATCCTCAGCATAGCTGCCTTCAGATAAAGCAACTTTCACCATTTTACAGAATCTGTAAGAGCCATAGCATGTTTTTGTAACTGCAGTTTAATTTTCAGGGTTTTTTAGTTTTCTGACTCATAGTTCTTTCTCCAGAAACATAAAATGATTCATATACCCAAGCACTTAACTCCTTTTACATTTGTAAATGGCACTTCATGCATGCTTAATGAGGGTATTCCAAACCACTAAAACCATAATTTGCTTATGCTACATAATAAGGTTTGAATCCTGCAAAGACTTATGTAAATACTTTCTAGCTCATTGTAGGGTTTTGCAAATGGTGATTTAGAGCCAGAATGTCCACTGGCTGAGATTCAGTGGGTCTTTGTGGTCCTCGTAAGCTCTGACACAGCACCTGGGAAGAGAGAATGAGAAAGAAAAATGTAATTGGTGTCATAAATCTGATGCAGAAAAGAATGCAGAAGAGGCTCTTTTATTGCTTTCACAGGGGTAAGGGTTGAATATTAAAGTACATTAGAAAAGGGAGATGGAAAGGGAAGATGAAAAGCATTTTTTTTCTTTCACTCCGCTCCAGTATTTCTAAAACTAAACTCTCAGTGTCTTAATATTTTTATTGGAAGAAAATCCCTATGCTGGATAATTCAAAACCCAGATAGATTTATTTCAACTCAAAATATACAGTGCTAGCTAGAGCTGCCTTTTTAAAAAGCTATTGCACTGTTACTCAGGCAATGCATGTAATTTATTTTCTTTTTAAAATGGAAACATAATTTATGGCACTGGGGTTTTAATCTCTTAATCCAGACTTTTTCCCATAGATCTTCCGGAAACCACTGCAGATTATTCAGTGTACAAAAAAAAAAATCCTACATCTTTTTCATTTGTCTAACAGGCAGAATTCTAAGAGCAGTAAAATCTTCCAATTTGGGTTCATATTTAATAAATCATAAATGCATTTTGGAGCTACAGTTTGATGTTCTGAGAATCAGATTTCTCAAAAAGTCAAAACCTTTTTTTTCAGGTCCATAAAGCAGTTTGTTTGCAGTTCATTTTCAGGTATTATATTGCCTTGTCTTATTCTCTGTTATTTTTACGTCGTTGTGAAAAAGGATTTTTGATTCCAATCTTCTGTGTTGCATAAAATGGTAACATTCTTCCTCTATGTCATTAAAAAAGGAGCTAATAAGCTTCTGCTCCAGGAGTAATTTATAGCTCACTAATGTCAGAGTACAACTGAAACATCAGTATTAGTTAGGAAAAGATCACAAATTGCTTGTGATGTACAATGATCTTTGCAGGAACTGGAAGGGGCTTGGCTTTTCACTGTCAAAGCTGGTTTCCAGTTGCAGATGTAGTCACCAAGTAACCAGCACCAGCCCTAACACTGTTTCAGCGAGTGGGTCACTATGCTCCTTCCCTCATGGTGCTGGTATCCACATGACATTCCATTACAAGGAGCAGGAGCATTTGCTGGTCTTCCCTGAAGGTGCGGGGAGGGGTTAGCCAAAGCCTCCAATCTGATTATGCTCTTGGGATGATTTTCCGGTGATGTGGACAAATGCAGTTCGCAGTCCTGGCATTGCTGTGTTCAGGTGTCTACTGATCTCTCCTAAGACAGAGCTTGTTTCAGAGAGGCAATTTATGAAGAAATAGTGCATTCCTGAAAAGTTACTCCAGATGATCTGGGATCCCATGCAACTTTTAAATAGATGATGAGGATATATCCTAGGATGCCAGAGGTAGATCTGTGATCCTCCTTGAGGAAGAATGATGGACTCCTAAAAAATGGACTTTATGAGCAGGGAGCATTTATGGGATGATGGTCTCTATGATGCTTTTCCAGTTCAGTCTGCGCAACAAAATTGCAATTGGTTTTGTAGTATCTGGTCTGTGGCATTTGCTTGGTGGTTTCTCCCTCTGCACTCTGTGGTCTTCATTCCTCTGAAAGCTCATATTTGGCTTCTGCTGTCCCTGTTGAGAGCCGATAGTGCACTTCTTTGCAGTGATTCACCCAGTGGTTTTAGGGGCTACATTGCATCTAGGCAGAAATCTTTCAATATTAAAAATATGTCTTACTTAGCAATCCACATAAGCTGTAGGTTGGCATTGAGGCTACTTCTGTCTTCAGAACTGACTGTCAAAAGGGAAATAAAGTTTCTCTTGGCATCAACTTTTCCATAACTGGGAAGGAGTTCTTGAGTCAGCCATATGCAATTTTATATGAAGCATGGACTGAATGCAAGATACCAAGTTTGGGCTTTTGCCTCCATTAGAGTATTTTGAACCTTAATGCTTGAACCATCGACTCTTTGGGAGCCCCTGTGGGAACCCAGAATGTCCAGGGTTGCAGCCTAGAAGAGCCACAGTTACATAATACAAACAGGTTTCTCATTAGCAAACGAAACAATAAAATCGTCTTAGAGTTATATTCAGTAGCATTTGCATCTCAAGGGACAATCCTGTCCTGGGAAATATTTAACTGGCAGGAAAATAATGTGTTTCTACCTTGTTTTACTCATTGAGTTTCAGTCAGGGATACATGGTCAGTGGAGTTTGGTATGAGCTTGTGCTGCCTCAAGCAATGGGGAAGTCTTTTCCAGTGCTGCTTTCCTGAGCCACCCAGGCCTGGTCTCTGCTGGGCCAGCAGAAGCACTTCTGTGAGCATGCCTGGAGGATGCCTTATCCAGCAATCAGGCTCCAGCTTTTAATAGCTGAAGAAAGTCACCCTGATGCCTTGCACCCTCCCACCCAAATGGAACACTGAGAGTGCTGCTACTATTTTTGTTCTTGTTTTTGTTGACATTTTTCACAAACTACAATCAGAATGTGTGATTGTCATATTAAGAAGTAGAGGGGCTTTTGCCAAAAAAACAGTTCATTCCGTTTCACTGGTTTCTTAGTTCCAGTTAAAGGAAGTATGGTCGTCAGCTCACAGCTCTGCCAGCAGCTATACTCATGCCACAACGCATGGGGTAGTGGCTAGGTGGCACACAAAAGGCTGTTGGGGAGACAGCCTTATGTGGAAAATACTGAAGGCAGTGAGGACCAGCCTTCACTGTGCAAAACTGTGCAAGTGAAGTTGATAGGCACGGGCTTAGTGGTATGAAACTGTGAAGACAGACATGAAGGCGAACAGCAAGAAAATGAAGGGAGGACCCAGAAGATGTCCTGGAGTCTGTCAGAGCTCTCCTTTGGTTTCTGTATCTAGCATTTACTTCTCTGTTTAGTCCATTGCCTTGGAAATTGCGAGGAAATGCTCTGTTTAGTTACAGCCATTACAGTTCTTTCTCTTTTGAAATTAATCAATCTGTGGGTCACCTCCACAGTGCCTCCCAGAGCAAGAGTTATGAGCCCCCGTCTGTTGGCATTTTCCCTTAGTGTCTACACACTTGTTTCATTGAGCAAAAACCAGCCCTGTGCAGTGTTTCCTGACACATCAAAAACACGTCACGGATGTCTGGATGTGAGGTTTGCTACAGGCACAAAGCAGGCAGCAGCCATAATAAAAGGTGCTGAACTGTCAACCTTTCTGGCAAGGCTGGGTAAAAATGTGCCTGGGTAGAACTAGGCAGGTTTGACTGTCGATAGTGCAGAGATGTGACAGGCAAGAGATCACAATAGGTCAGGCTTCTACAGCAAGAGCTTCCCAGAAGAGAGCTGCGGGATTCTCCTGCGCTGAGGTCATGGCGTGTGCAAAATGAAGCATTTGTAGAAGCTGTAAATAAAATCACTGTCAGAAAGAGTATGTTAAGAATTACCAGAAACACAGTATTCCTGAGATTCTCCTAAGTGTTTATACGCAGTTATCTGGCTGCCAGAAATGAACTATTACTAGGGGTTACTAACCTTGTGGTCTTCTTGGAAGCCTATTGTATTGTCCTGACTTTATACTTCAATGCTTAAAGGGCTGGAAGTTGGGCAGCAATTTCAGCCTCTTCCATTGCTGTTGATTCAGAAACTGTTTTAAATGGAAGGCTCAGCCAGCAAGGCAAGCTGCAAGCATAAAAATAATAAAATCCCCTAAATTAAAGCAAAGGCTACATTAGGTACATTCGTTCTGTAACTTTCTATTTAAGTCAACATCAGATTGGCTTTGGATTCGGGAGCACAATGAGGAACATTTTGGAAAGTGGAAATTGCATTATGGCTTCTGTTTCCTTTCCAGGGAAGCATGTGAAGCACATTACAGAGCAAGGGAAGGTCATGACTGCAGGGAACAGCACAGGATGTCTGAGAGGGAAAGGTGGGGCGAGAGGAGCTGCTGCAAAACAAGGACAGAGAAGCAGCAGGAGAGCATGAGGGTGGAAAGTGGCATCTTCGCAGCATTTTAATCAGAATTCTTTCATATGAAAGGTCAGGAAAAACCCAAAACCAGCTTGCCCCCATTACTGCTGACTTGTTTGAAATCTCATTTCAATTTAAAAATACATTGTAGGCTTTGGAGGGTTTTTTTTCACATTCTGGTAATGTGCTGATTTTTTTTAACTGCCAGACAGACTCAGTGTTTCAAAACCAGCATCCGCATGTGTGCACGGTATTAGTCTGGTGAAAATGCTGGACAGGCTGGGACTGATAAAAATATATTTGCTTAGCCATGATCAGTTAATAACACCACTGCGTATTAGGTATTGTGCTTGCTATATTGCGGCATGAACCTCCCAGGTATATTTGATGCGTCATTTCCTCTGTCCATAAAATTTTTTCTGAGCCAGCCGTGCACTAAGTCTTAAGCAGGGCTGGGAGCAAAGCCATCCCTCTCTCTGCCTGCTCTGTCTAGGGCAGCAGGAGGATCTCAGCCTTGTACATAGGTGGGGAAAGCAGTTTGGCAACCAACTCTCCCTCTACTGGAGGAGCAACCTTGACCTTTCCAGGATCACTTCATTTGAAGCACTTTGCAGCACTAGAGGCCAAGCAGCATCTGAGCAGTGTGGTGGGGGGGAAAGCATATGGTTTAGCATAAAGGAAGTAAGCACAAAATGTCTGTGTATTTTTCAAAAGGCAAATTGGCTGAAAAGCCCGTCTGCCGATAGCCCAAACCAGAGCAAGCTGTAATTACATACCCTTTTGGTTTGCAGTCTATATGATTTTCTCTCTGGTTTTGCAAGTGTGCCACAGTTACACTTCAGTGGCTCAGCAGCCTTCTAACAAGCTGTAGAAGATACCCTGTTGCTCAGGCACTGGCAATACTAAAAGGCAGATAGTACTGTCTTTTAACCCTTTGTAGGATTATGTAGCTTAGCAATATGGAGCAATCTCAAGTGCTGACCTGTCCACAAGGAGCTGGGAGGAGGGAGGTCAGGAATTGGGATGATTACCCACTACCTTTTCATTGTATAGGTGGTACTCAGGACGTTTTGGTGCTTGAGTTAATAATACTGCAAATATAACAAGGTAGAGAGGGAACGGCACAGAGAAAAGCATTTGGAAGGAATTAAACATTAACAACACACCTTAAATACAACTGAGTAGGAGGAAAAGAAGGGAAGTACTGTCCAAGTACAGTCTGTACCCAGGCAGGAGGGATTTGTTTACAGAAGCAGACAATCATCTCCTTCCTTCTTGCAGTAAAAAGTGTATTCAAAGGAAGTACTAGTTGGAATTTCATCTAAGTGGAACTTGCAGAGGAATGCCCAAAGACAAGCCTGGTCCATGTGAGTTGCTGCTCTGTAAACTGAGTATTTAATTTTAAACAGGAGGCAGCAGCTAGTTGGCTGTTTAGCTGATTCTTGGGTGGATTTTCAGTCCATGCTAACCTGGTATCTGTGTTACAGGGCAGTTAGGACTGGTGAGAATGCTGCTGGTTCAGCTGTGGAGCACTGCAGCTGATTCAGGCACTCCTCCATCAGATTTTGACAGGGAGTTCTCAAGGTATTCCAGCTTTAAAGCCAAAATGCCCTGGACAGTTACTGTCATTTTCAGATCATTCATAGATCATTCACTATGTGTTTTTTTTTCCTTATGAAAACAAAGGGATAACCCCAGAATGGGTCTGCCTGCTCCCTCAGAAGCAAAGGAAACAGTGCATGACCCTGCTGACTTATGCCGTCAGTCCAAGTAAAGCGGGACTTGTCAACTAAATTAAAGAAATAGCCAAACACCTCCTTCCAAGTAACACCAAGTGTGATGAAGAGTCCAAAGAGTACGTTTTTCAGTGTCTGGATCAGATCATCAAAGCTCATTGTTTTTTTAAATATTATTTTATCTCAGAGAATGAGTTTTAAAAAAAATCCCTTACCCACTTCTTTTTGAATGCCTGGAAAGGGGAAAAAGAAGGGGTATTTATTAGTATTAGCAGTAGTATTCCAAAATGTGTTGCATGCATTATTAATACAATTCTAGAGATGCAGTGCCAGCAAATCACAGATACAGAGAGTTGGCAATAAATTAAATGGAGAACTAAAAAGTACTGGAAATTAGGAAAGATGATGAGGTGGAAGAGGTCAGCTGAGCAAAGTGAAGACTGAGAATGGAATGTCTTCCTTGCACTAGTATGATAATGAAATATAGTGCAGGCAGAGTGGGAATACTGATCTTCACATGCTTGTAACAACTTCTTGCCATACTCGGTCAGATTGCTGTAAAATTGCTAACGTGAGCTATTACAGGATGAAAAGACCTTTATGCCAATGTACACACATCTCTGTTGTGGAGTTCTGTCAGTTCTGCAATTCTATTTTCTAAGTTGATGCTGTATTACAGAGTGAGCTGGGCTTTGGAAAAGATGGTGGCTTAAGTTTACCTGTGCTAGCTTTAGCCTGTGTCCTCTGTTAGAGGTATGAGTCACCAAGGCACAGCCTATAAATGCTGCATAATGCATACAGGGAGAAACAACCCAAACTCCCACATGAACTGATGGGCTCTGGTCTGACATCTCTCAGAAATGAGGCTTGTTATTATGGTAAATAGTGCTATAAAACCTTAGTTCCAACTGTGTGACAGTCAAGCAGAAACAGATCTAATACCGTGGATTATTTGAGAAGAAAACAGGGAAGAAAACAGAGAATGTTACTGTGCCTCTGTGTTCTATGTGCTTCTGCTGCAGCTCTCAGAAAACAACAGAAGAGGATGAGAAAAAGTGGAAGGAGGGCTGGCTGAGGTGATTAGAGTCATGAAGCATTCCCTGTACACAGAACAACCACATAGGACTGAGGTTGCTACCGGGTGTGATGCTAAAGGTCTGTAAAATCACATTCAGTTCAGGATAGACCAGAGAAGACAGTTCTTCAGATACATAATTAAGCTGGGAGCTCTTTGCCACATGAGGCTATGGATGCTAAAACTTACATGAGCTCAGGATGAGGCAGGACAGGTTTGCAGAGGAGAAATCCACTGAGTGATACAGTTAAAAACCAAACCAGCCTGTCTGGGTCAGAAAGTTGCTGAGCAGTGGATCATTTTAGGAGGCCAGGAAGGTTTCCTTATGCTCTTCCCAAGGCATCTTTGGACTTTAAAGGCTTCTCCAGCCTTTAAAGGTGTTTCAGAGAGGGGAAAGGCTAAAGAAAAGTAGGAATCAAGAGAAACTATCTGCTTGTGAAGGACAACAAATGCAGAAAGGGCAGGGGTATGAGGGTCACACAAAGCTGAGGAGTCAGGGGTGTGGGGACAGCCAGCAGAGTGCCAGGCAGCATCTGCTCCCTCCAAAGCATCCGTGGGCAAGGGGTGCTGAGCGATGTTTGCCCTGACCAAGGACTTTGTGAGCCTCATGCTCTGCCAGGGAGGAGGGGGGCCAAGAGGAAGGAGGGACAGAACCCAAACTGACCAAAGAGGTATTCCATACCATAGCGCGTCATGCCCAGGGGGTAACTGGGAGTTACCCGGAAGGAGAGGGAACTTCCTGGTCGGGCTCGTTTTTGGCGGGTGGTATCGTACGCTCTTCCCTTGTTTTTCCTTGTCGTTATTAATATTGGTGATAGCAATAGTGATTTGTGTTATACCTTAGTTACTGGATTGTTGTTATCTGAACTTGTGGGAGTCCTTCGGCTCATCTTTCCTCCCACTCCTCCGGGAGCAGGGAGGAAAGAGGGGAGGGCCAGATGGGGGGGTGTTGAGTGAGTGAACGTGCTGCCTGGCTGGGTTTAAACTACGACAGATGGGGATACAGGAGGATGTGCAAATGGTAACTGTCCCCATGGCTTTCTCGNGGAGGGCAGATGGGGGGGGTGTTGAGTGAGTGAACGTGCTGCCTGGCTGGGTTTAAACTACGACAGATGGGGATACAGGAGGATGTGCAAATGGTAACTGTCCCCATGGCTTTCTCGGAGGAGAGCAGTGCCAGCAGCTGGGGCTGTCCCGGCACACTGAGTAGGTGTTGCAAGTGTGGAGGAATGAGTGCAAACATAAGAGAAGGAGGGCATTCCAAGCTTCAGCAGGAGGGGTTTGGGTGGAGATTGAAGCAGTATTGTGATGCAAGCATGTGGCTGGAGGTCTGTGATACAGCTTGGCTGGGTTGGTGAGCATCTGCCGCTCTGTGCTTCACCTGGTTTGCCCTGACCTGTAACTGGAGCCAGTCCTGAGCTCACTTCAGAGGCAGGAGAAGGCCAGGGGGGACATCCTGCTCAGCATTCCTTGGCTGCAGTGATGTGGGGGGTTTGGGACATGTACTTAGCTGAAGATCCCTGGGTGGAAAGCAGGGGCAGGTAGGAAGCCTCAGGAGGGACGGTCTCAGTGGCAATCGGGCTTATCACATTTTGCATTGCAGTCTGTGTGCTTTCTGGAAAAGCTGTCTGAAAGATTTTTTTCTTTTCTTTGTAGTTATTTCTGTACTAATAAACCAGGCTGCATGGCAAAGTTTTATGTTCCACACATGAAGTTAAGACAGAACCCGAGAAGGAAAAACAGAGGCCAACAGACTACAAAGTCCCTGCTATACAGCAGTACCTGCCATGTATGCCTGGCTCCCAGATGTTGACAGTGCATTTGAAAGTTGCCTACCCAGTAATCATTCTTCCTTCAGGAAACACTATCCTATTGAGCCATAAGATTTTTAGGACCCTGAGATCCATTGTCTCCAAAGTGCAGAAGAACATGGAGATAGTATTCATCTTGGGCAAGTTTGCCATCCATTTTGCTTGCCTAACTCCCAAAGTAGCAGTCTTATGGAGGGGAAAGGGGCGCTAAGTGAACTCCATTCCCACTCATTAAAACCTGAAGGATCAGGGCTGCTCTTCAGTCTCACACCTTTTCTCCAGCTATCTCAATTCCATCGTAGAACAGAGTAATCCCTGGTGACACCTCTGCCACTTGTGTAGAACACACAGGTTACTAGATTCCCCAAGGGATGGGTTACCTGACCCCAAGCACCTCAGCTGCACCAAGTCCAGGAGCAGTGAGAGCTCTGCCCTGCTCCCAGCATTACCAGGACCTTGGTGCCACCCAGCAAAAGACCTTATCCCCTGCACTGGGTTCTGCTGGGCCAGAAATGTTAAACTGTGAATGAGACTTATGTTCTCTCTAGCAGGATGTTGCTAAAAGCCAGTGGAAAGCTGCTGCTTTGAGTATCTGATTTTTACCTTGACAATGTCTCTTGACACTTCTGCAGCTTTAAAATTACTTCTCCCCCTCTCCATCTTTACTTTTCTCTGCATCATTTTTCTGTAGCAGTCTTTTCCCCTTCATTGGCTTTGTTTCTATAAAAGACTTTGCATAATGTTTTCCTTCAGGTTGCTCCATTTCAAAGTTTATCCTTTATTTCTAACTTCCTAGTTGCTGTGTGACTCTGCTGTGTGGTTTCTAGGTCTTCTTTTGCTTTATAGTGTCCTTTTTCTCTTAGGCGCTTTTCCATGAACGGCTCTGTGGTGGTGATAGCATAAAAAGTCTTTGTATCCTCTGTGTCTCTATACAGAGGTATAAAATGTCAGTGAGAGAGAGGCAAAGCAAGCATCTTTCAATATAAGCCAAGGAATACTTAGTTAATAGGGTATTTATTTTCAAAAACTACCCACTAGCATGAAGAGAAACTTCACCATTTTGTAAAAAAAGTCATGCTTATTTTTCTCCGTACCTTCTAGTCATACCGTCAGCTTTCCACAGAAAGAACAAGCATTTCTTTTTGTGCTGTGTGCCCACAACAGGTACTGCATGACCATTGGGCTGCCAGGATTTAGTGCTGAGGAGGTGCTGCCTGGTGTTTAGAGGCAGAGTGCTCGTGGTTTTATTGATGGCCGTTGTGAGTGGCAAGAGCTGCAGGTCTCTGAATTAGGTTGAGTTTATGTTTTAACTCACAGTCAGAGAGTGGCACAGCATTATATATATACAGGAGAGTACATCTCCTGAAGTCTTCTCAAGCAGATCCTTTTCAACTCAAACCCATGATTCCTGGAACAATTTCACGTGTGTGGCATTGGGTCTGATCTGAAGCTCACTGAGACCAGCAAGCACCTTTCTGGTGGTACTCAGGCTGTAAATGAATTTAAAAAGTGACCTACATCTTCTGCTCCATATCTCAGGCTGTCCTTGCGTAACCATCCATAGGGGGTCTAAATTTACCACTGCAGTGTGAAAACCTGAATCCACAAGCAGTGGTGGGTCTGACTATTTAAACCACTTTTTGTCCTGATTTCAGAGCTGTGAGCAAGACTTGCACTTTCCAGTTTTGTCAGCAAAGCTAAGCTTTCCTCAGTGATCTTTTTTGTTTATGGTTCATGGCTATACCAGCAGGAGCTACAGAGGGTATCAGCAAAGAATGCTTTAGTGGATATTCCATATTTTGCTTACTGACCTAGGCTTGCTAGTCCTGCTAGAAGTGGCTTTTGCTTTCCAGTGTGGTTGTATCTAGATTGAGAGGCCTTTTCCAACTTGAAAGTTTTGCCAGTGGACTTAGCCCTTTTTGACTTTCAGGTACAGGCAGATACAGAGGGGCTTTCTACAGCTTTGACTTGCTCTGCCACTGTTTCTTTGCAGAGACAGCACAGCGCCAGTCAACCAACAGCGCCAAGGGGTCAGTAGGAAAAGCTGTAGAACTGCAAGTGAGTTCTCAGATCTTGCAAACTGGCAAGTCTATAGTTATCTGCTTAATATCTCAGGAAAGGTGGAAACTTCTTTTGAAAAGGACATGGAACTGTTGGAACAAGTCCAGAGGAGGGCCACGAGGATGATCAGGGGACTGAAGCATCTCCCATACGAAGACAGGCTGAGAAAGTTGGGGCTGTTCAGCCTGGAGAAGAGAAGACTGCGTGGGGACCTCATAGCAGCCTTCCAGTATCTGAAGGGGGCCTACAGGGATGCTGCGGAGGGACTCTTCATTAGGGACTGTAGTGACAGGACAAGGAGTAACGGGTTCAAACTTAAAACAGGGGAAGTTTAGATTGGATATAAAGAAGAAATTCTTTCCTGTTAGGGTGGTGAGATGCTGGAATGGGTTGGCCAGGGAGGTTGTGAGTGCTCCATCCCTGTCAGTGTTCAAGGCCAGGTTGGATGAAGCCTTCGGTGACATGGTTTAGTGTGAGGTGTCCGTGCCTATGGCAGGTATCATGATTTAAACCCAGCCACGCATCTTGTTCACTCGCTCAACCCCCTTTTCTTGCCCTCCCCTGCTTCCAGAGGGATGGGAAGGGCAAGAAAGGGGGGTTGAGTGAGTGAACGAACTGCGTGGCTGGGTTTAAACTACAACAGTTCTTTTTGGCACCCCACGTTGGGCGCCAAAAAGAACTGTCATGGTTTAAAACCGGTTTCTACTCCCTCCCCCTCTTTCTTTCCTGCCCCCTTCCTTCCTCCCTGCTCCCAGAGGGATGGGGAGGAGAATCGAAGGAGTGCAACTCCCACTGGTTGAGATAAGAACAGTTTAGTAACTAAGGTATAACACAAATCACTGCTTCTACCACCAATAATAATAATGATAAGGAAATAACAAGGGAAGAGGGTACGATACCACCTGCTGAAAATGAGCCCGACTGGGAAGTGAAGCGTCCTTCTGGGTAACTCTCAGTTACNGGTACGATACCACCCGCTGAAAATGAGCCCGACTGGGAAGTGAAGCGTCCTTCTGGGTAACTCTCAGTTACATCCTGGGCATGACGTGCTATGGTATGGAATACCTCTTTGGTCAGCCTGGGCCAGGCATCCTGTCCCTGCTTCCTCCCAGCCTCCCCTCCTCCCTGGCAGAGCATGAGGCTCACAAAGTCTTTGGTCAGAACAAAACATTACTTAGCTACAACTAAAAACATCCCTGTTATCAGTTTTGTTCCCAGGTTGAGTCAAAACACAGTGCTGCACCAGCTACTATGAAGAAGAAAAAATGACTGCTACTGCTAAACCCAGGACAGCAGGGGGATTGGAACTAGATCTTAAGGTCCTTTGCAGCCCTAACTGCTCTATGATTCTATGGTATCAGACCTTTTGTAATCTTTTTTTTTCTTTTCTTTATGAATACTTTTACTTCTTATGTAAAGTATCAGAGAGCCATCATTTAAACTAGTGGAGCGATACTGCTTTGGAGCTGTTGCTGTTCATGTAGATGGGTAGAGTGGGCTTGGGTGTGAGGCTGGGATGTCTGCTAGGCACTGGCACACAAAGAGTGCAATCCATCACTCAGGGCAGATGAGCAAATGGCATCTGGCTGACCACTTCTGGAATGAATGGGATACTTTTGCTGACACAAACTGTATTTAAACTGTGTTTAAAATGGGCTTTATTCACATAGAAGTTGTAAGCAGTGGAAAGGTAACATATGTTGTGTGTTACTCACTTCTGTCAGCCCTTGGGATGGAGGTTGGGTTTTCCTCAGGGTACAGCTGGTTGGAAGTGCAAGAAACAGTTGTGGTTTCTGGATTTGAGCAGCTCACACAGGCAGAACATACTTGGGATGCAGGAGCTGGGCAGCAGTGGACCGTGTACAAAGCAGAAACGTAATGCAGGGCTTGAGGCCAGTAGTGATCAGTGGCTGGTTCTGCTTCTCCTACCTGAGAGAGGGATTATTTCAGCGTAACAGTTCCCTGCAACTCTGTAATGCAGTGCTGCCAGCACTCTGGGATGCAGCAAAGGCAGTAGTGGTTCACTGTTGTTAATACTAGGGATCCTGTGCATTATGCCTGATTTTTAAACCATGATATTATAAGAAAACTTTCTGGAACGAAGACAGTATTGTGTTAAAGTGCCTCCGGAATTGAACTGTTTCCTCATACAGTAGTTTTCTCTCGCAGTAGTGATAATGTTCCCAGCAAGAACAGGATGGAAAACTGAAGGTATTTTGGTCACATCTTCCAAGAGCATCAGGCTTTGGGTTTGTTAGAAGCAAACTGATAGGGACATGAAGGGGTCAGGGAGGAGTTTTTCTGTTACTCACGATGGTTAATACCAAAGCACTTGGTCACATCAGTGTTTTGAGCTACTAGTTTTATGGCCAGGTGCTTGCTGCCATGACAAAGGGTTTTGTAAATTAGGCCTTTATATATTCTGCAAAATATTAACAGGTTTGCTCTCCCTGCACACTCCTCATTCATTGTTACATAACAGCAGAGAGCAGTTTAGCTCCCTGGCAGTGTATTTTAGTAAGACAGTAAATTGTCTGTGTTTATTTATGCTATGCAATTCCATAATTGTACTGCAAATCTTGGCCAAGTTCCTGAATGGAGCTGGGCCTGAAAACAAGCTCTTATACTCATATTTAGGTTCCTGAGCAGAAGGTCTGGTGTTTCAAATATTGAGCCCACCCTGACCCTTGCTGACTTTGTGGCAGCCGGTGCAGTGTAAGTCAGCAGTTTGAAACTCAGGCCTGCTGTGTGTTCCCACACTTCCATGGGGAAGTGCTTCCTAGTGGAGCTTATGCATGTTAACAGACTATCAGTTTAGATTAATTAAAATGTCCAATAAAAAAGGTGCCAGCGAGGTTGCTATTTGAAGTCTTTGCTGGAAGATGAGGAGATGCACAGAGTAAGAATATTCTGGCAAGTCACTGGGTTGGTTTTTTTTTCATAAAAGGGTAGGCTGTAAGTACCATCTTTCATATCACTTATGCTTCATTGCCTGTACCTGACAACAGCTGAGTGAACTAGGGTTCTTAGAAAGGCTGATATTGCCCTCAGTGTTATTGGGAGCTCTTCAGTGCCTCTTGGTGAGGTTTTCCTCCCATGTATCAGTGCAATAAGGCTTTCTTTCCTTTATCTATATAATTTCAAGGAAGGTCTCATTCATTACTTCAGGGGATGAGCTAAATTCTTTCCTCTGGACCATTTTAAAAGAAATCATTTAAGCCTCAAATACTTGTGCCAGCTGCAGCAGCAGATGTGTGGAAGAACAGGCATTTGCTTTGCTTCTTGCTGCTCATCCTAAAGAAGAGGAGGCTCTCCTTAATCTGCAGGCTTAGAAGCATAGCAGAAGGACTTTTTGACCTAAGATAAAACAATGGCAAAAGCTCTCCTGTGGAAGCACAGCATGCAGGCACTTTAGGATGCTTCTGGAATACATTACTGGGGATAACTTACTCTTTCTTTTCAAAAGAAAATCATACCAGTGCTTTTAGGGAGAAAAAAAAAAAAAAAAAACATGTGCAATAGGGGGAAAGGGAAGAAATTATTCTTGGTAGTATTTAAAAGTTGTTAAATTCAGATGGCCCTGGCATGGGAGCATTTAATATATGGTAAATCAGCAGAGTGAGCTGGCACAGTTGCAGAACCGACTTTGGCAGAGTTTGTCAATTTGGTCTCAAAGGTCTTTCTTCTATTCAGATGCCGTGATGGATCCGAATGTGCAGCACTTCCAGTAATCAATATTCACTTCTTTTCTCAACTGGGGGCTGCTCCTCGGAGGGAATTTTGTTTTGTAAATATTAGTTGTCTGACTGCGTGTTTTCATTCTCCTTGCAGAGGCACCGCAATAGCTGGAATCGTTTTTGGTATTGTATTTATAATGGGAGTGATTGCTGGGATTGCCATCTGTATCTGCATGTGCATGAAAAACAGCCGCGGGACTCGAGTAGGGGTCATCCGAACTACGCACATCAACACTGTCAGCGCATACCCAGGTAAGGGAGCAAAATGACACCCCTCCAAGAGTGCCTGTGTTTGTGATAGTGTATCTTTGGATAGTTATGGCTCCACAGTAAATAGGGGATGTGAATACAGCAGGAGGCTCTTCACAATCTGGAGGGGAACAGCGTGACTCCTTGCTGAGAAACGCAAGACAGCTCAGCGTGCGCAGTGTTTGTCAGTGCAGCATTCTGCCTGGGTGAATTTATTCAGCTACTCAGTGGGCTAATGAGGTCTGGCCAGGTGCCATACTCATACAGCTGTATGGCTTGCAGTGCCTGCAGTAGCATGGTGGGACCTCAGTCAGGGCAGTGCTGCACTGTGCAGATAGACCTTCTCCTGTGCCAGAGGTTCCCTGGCAATGGATCAGTTGTTCTTCTTTTGTATTCTGGCTCTTGTATTTGCTCATGTTCATGTGCAGTCAGCTCCATTTCATTGCCCGATGTAACAGGTTCCCAGCATACCACAACAAGGGAAAAACCTGGACAATAAGGTCTCTGGATCATAGCACAAAGGCTGCAAGCGGTGCTGTGTGAAGTCTAATGCAGCCCAAGCTGGCTGGTATTTGGCCAGAGCTCACCAGCCATGCTGGGTGATGCAGGATCCCAGATGAGTTCTCCAGAGGCACACAGGCATCTTTGCAGGGTGTTCTCTGCTGTGAGTCCCAGGAGAGACTGCTGCCTGGTGTGCAGTGCTGGATCCCAGCTAGCTCTCTGCATCAGCCTTGCACCACTCCTGGACTGATAGGAACTTGTAGCATGGTGCAGAGATGTCCATTGTGCCTTGGTCAAAGCTAGCTGAGTGTTGAATATGCTCAGTGCAGGCTTGTCTCTGGGTTAAAATTGTTTTGGCATAATGTTTTTTGGGTGGAGGGCAGCACCAGACACAATTTTAGGCTCAGCACAGAGCCTAAGTCAGTTCTGGCACTGAACTAGTCAGCTGTCACAGGCACCTAAGCACCCCGGGGGAGAATAAGGGCCCCTGATGCATCTGCTGCAGTACAGTTGTGCCCATAGTGAATAGGGACTGGTATATCACACTGTACCTGAGGTAGCTCTGTGCAAAGCCATGTTCTGCACCACGCTTGTCAGCTTGCATCAGTCTATGACTGGGGTACAGGAGCACTGAAGGTGGGTCTGTACTGAGCCAGCTGGGCTCTTGCAAGGCTCATTTATCTGAACTCCACACTGTGTGAAAGTGGCCACATTGCTGAAGAGCAAAGCTGACCCTGGAAGCGGCCTAACAGTGTTTATACAATGCAGCTGTGCTTCTGCTTCAGTGGCATTGTTAATTACAAATCCAGGAGTGATTCCTTTGGGATAATTTGAGTTCACTGTAATAAAAGGCAATGGTGTTTCATGGATGAAGTTCCCTTATCCCACTCAGAGATCCCTGCCTTTATATTCCCTCGTGTTGCAAAGGTTGCAGCAAATCCCAGATGCATTATGGATGCTTATAGGCAAGCTATGCAATATTTATTATGAGTTCCTTTATCACATTCACTGCTGCCAGTGTCTGTTTGCTCCCTCATGTTCTTACTTTCCAGTTAAAGTAAAACCATCTATAATCATCCTTATCATTGCAACACTGTTTTGCATAGAGAGATGAGTAATGAAAGAAAACTGCAATATTCTCAACCATGAATTTCTGAAGAGCTACTTCAGAAAATAATAGTTGCTACAGGCTCTAAGAACAAAAGCAAAATGAAGATTCCAGGGCTGTAGCCTTTTCCTCCTCAGGTCTGCTCCTGCGATGACTCACCCCGGTCTCCACCTCCAGGCAGTTTGGCTCTGCATGCTCCTGGTTCCTACTGCAAACATTAGTTCAAGCAGTTGCTCCTATCAGTAGCAGCAGCAGTTTTTAGAGGATGGGGAAGCTCTGAAATGATTTCTGTGTTCCCTGCTGTCATGAACATTCTGGAGTAATGACTGACCTGGCTTTGGCTGCAGGATTTGTGACAAATCCTCCCCACCGCCATTACCTGTTTTGGATGGGAGCAGCCAAGTGGATGCCCTTCCTTTGGTCTCAGCCACAGCAAAAGCTGGGTTTTCAGAGGGCAGGGAGTGCTTTCCATGGCACAACGGGATTTGTGTCTCTTCCCCCCATCATATACATCTTAGGTTTCTGTTTCCTCTCTACTCAAGTGCTATTTCACTGCCAGTTTGCAAACGTTGGGTTCTCCTCAGATGTGGCTTTTAGGGTGAGCAAGGCGAAAGCTTTGTTTTAACTCAGCCTGAGCCCTGGCGTTTGCTCTGGGAAGTGTGATGCTGTTATGTTTGGCATGATATGGCACGTCACACATCTCCTGGGGATCTACAAGGTGTTTGAGAGGTCTGTGGAGATCAGCAAAAAAATATGTTGTCATATTCAGACAACATAAAGTCATGTTGCTGCTGAAGGGGAAGGAATGGAATGGGTCTGATAAAAACCTAACCTTCCTCCCTTAAAAAAGTTTAGCTCTGTCCCATCATCCTGGTGTCATCTACTGTATGGCCACTCAAACACTGTTACCAGCACAGCATGCTGGTGAGCACACAGCCAAGCAGGACTTGCATTGACATAAAGTGGTTGTATAATGACAGTCTGAAAACAAAGCAAGTGCACTGCTAGGAGACTTTACATCTGTTGTAAGGAAGTCTGAATGTCAACTAGAAAATATCTAGGGGCCTGCATCTGAATAAAAACGTTTTTAACTATGTCTTCTTCTTTCTCCCATTCCAGTGGCTCCACCACCATACAGTTATGAATATGAAATGGAGTACCCAGTTGACCTACCTCCACCTTATACTCCAACCCCACAGACTTCGATCCCACCCCCTCCATACCCTGGATATTCAGGGAAATGACTACATGGCTTCACATGGATATTAACTGCCTGTTGAAACAGCCAGCACCATTAGGACAAATATATTGACTCAGGGACAGATATGATGGGGTCTGCATCAACACATATGGCTAGGTGTTGAAATAACCTGGGAGGGTTGCCATGGCTCAGGATGAAATAAAATACTGATCACTCTGGACCTTCTGTGTTTCATGATGAAACAACACGTAACCAAAGAAACAGTTCCTGCACGTTAGTGCCTGATGAGCAGTGCTTAGCATCAGTGCTTAGCTTCAGCTGCAGCCCCTTACAGCACACAGGAGTGGGGGTCTTCCCAAGAAAGAACATGAAGTGCTGCAAATGGTTCCACAAGCTGTTTCAAAAGCACAAGAGGCAGCTGCTGAGGCTTATTCTGTGGGAACATCCAACTGTGGTCTTCAAGTATGTGTTACGCCTTTCCTTAAAATGAGAACAATAAGGAACAGCAAGGAAGATTGATGCTATTTTCAGTTTCTGCTTCAGACTGATAATATCCAGTGATCAGCTGTGCATATTGGTCTGATAAGCACATTACAGGGAGAAGTGCTGTCAGAGTTATTCAGTAACCAAAAATGACGGGTATTATTTTTTTGGCCAAGTGCAGGTTTTTAAGTGCCTGCTTTTAAGTAGTGTGAGACTAGTTTGTGGTCTGAAAGGTGACACATAAAGAGCATTTTTATATGTGAAACACTAATTCATAGCTGATTTCTCTGGTCTTAAAAACTGTATACATTGGAAATACACTACAATGCCTTTTTATCAGCAAATGATACTTTGATTTTTTTAAAATACTGAACCAGGAACACTCACAAGTGGGAGAAGAAACACAAACCAAATGCTCAAACATCACACTTTTATCCTCAATTGGATTGCATAAAGACTTCTTTTATCATATTGTTTGCCAGTAAAAATGATACTCGGCCTAACCAAAGAGATGAGCATAGAGACTGTGAGCACCAGATTACTTTTGACTGTTGTCTTGGCCTTTTGAAAAATGTAAGTCACCAAGTAATACTTTTATGCATTTGTCATGCATATTCTTCAAAATTACTTACCCTCTGCTATATGAAGTACAGACCCTTATGAATTAAAATTTTCCATATACGTATGGGGTTAACTGTAATTCAGTGGCAGCTGTTTGACTTCAGAAGAGAGTATCTCATAACCTAAGGCATCATCCTTCAATTGTAAGACTAACATTTTTCTCAGCTTTGTATGCAAACCACAAAGACAGGGGTTCTCTTTCAGGATTTAAAAGTGCTGAACACCCTTAGCTTGAGTTGGGTGGCTGGGCAGTTTGAGAATGCTACAGCCAAACAGTGAAAGGTGACAAACACATGGCACCTTGTGTCCAGGACAGCTGTGGCATGAGGTCCATTTCAGAGGGAGAAACTGCAGGTTACTATGGATTCCCAAAGATCAGAATGCATTTAGATGTTTTGCACTGTAGCCCACATCTTTCTCTTCAAGCGTATCAGTGTATTACTGAATAAAAAAGCAGCTTGGAAAAGGTGGTGCCATATCTCAGTGAAGTCAGCTGACAACCTAAGTCTGGTATTATTGGCATTCAGTCCTGATTCCAGGAAGCACTCGAGCAACTTTATAACTTTGAACATAAAAGTTATTCAGAGGCTTTCTTGTAAACAAGACCTTATTGAGTGTTCTTGCTTAGACATTGTAGTGGTATTTGTCCTTTCCAGGCTGACTAACTTTACCCTCTTGAAACCCCACTTGAAAGTGCAAATGGCCTTGGTCCTCATCAGTGTAAGTTCAGAAGATCTGTGTTGTGACCCTTGGCCAAACTGAACCTCAAGTCAGAGGCCCACTGTCTACCTAGGCATTTGCAGCCCAGTCAGTGGAAAACTGAGCTGCATCACAGGTTTTGATAGCTGCTGGTTCCTTGGAGAAGATTCCAAGGAGGTAATTTCTCTTTTGGTGCCCAGATGTGACAAGTCCTGAACTAGGTTATTCTTACAACTGCTTCTGCTCTGCTGCTGTGGGCTGTGTCCTGTGACATTTCCGCTGGTACCCTTGACCTCTCAAGAGATGGATGTTCCTCAAATGAAATCCCCCCATGAAGGGAAACCTTCTGCATGCAGTGTGTTTTCAGTCCCTACTCAAAACCATCTGCTGGGGTATTAACGTGCCTGCCAACATGGTGGCCAGCATGAAGAACAGAATAAGCATAATTTTCTCAGCAGGAAATCCTGTTCCTACCACATCAGTCTGTGCTTGTACCTCAGCACTTTCCAGTTGATCACACCAGATGCTATTTCTGTGCCAAAATGTTACCTATAGATAAAGAGTATTGTCATTTTTCCCATTCTTGTACTTCATTTCTTTGTGCTGAACATGCAGACGCACAAATCGAAGAGCAGTTTGTGTTTGATGAATCCGGTGTCCTGAAAAATACAGAGAAAGAAACTCCTATCGATCATAAATATTCCCTTAGTGGAGAATTTCTCCAGCCATGACATTTGTCAAAACAAGGTATAAAGCAGCTTTCTTAAATAAAAAGGCATTTCTGGAAAAGAACTGGAAGTATTTGATCATGAAGTCCTCTGTTTTCAGCTTTACAATTGCATGTTGCCTCTGATGGTATTGCGGTTCAGTGGTGGTATATCAAGGTCAGTGACTGAAGTACATACAATGTATACGTGGCTTATTTCATGGGAAAATTATGGCAATAGGAAATTGGAAATCTCATAGTGGTAGAGAACTGTTTGTTTGCTATGAAAACATTAGTGAGGATATTGAATTTAGTAGGTCAATTAATACTCTGCAGATCTCCATATATGGAGCCATACCAGGCAGCGATTTTAGTCTCCAAGGACACATCTCTTGTCCTTGCTAAGGGCATAAAACATAAAGGTGTTCTATATTACATGAAAGGGTATTGCACTTTCAGCAAACCAGGTAGAACTAGTACAGAGTAGCCTATTTTCAGAAAGAGGTGGTGATTTTGTATTGAAAATAAGTAAAACTGAGAGAGCCAGGGAAGAGGAAGGAGTCTGAAAGATTTATAAAACTGAAAGAACAGAACAAAAGTTGCTTCATAAACAAATGGAAGTATTTGCTGATACTGAAGTTACATTAGTTGAGTTTAGTTGAAAAAGTTGGAGTGTAATTACACCTTAAGTGTTATTTTCTTTGTATGGAAACATGTAATTTATCTAACACCTACATATTCAAAGTTCCTGCAGTGCAGATACTGCTGGCCAGTAGCCATTTATTCTGTTTCACATGAATAGCTTGCAGATGAGTGGGTTAGCACCAAGAGTTTTTACTTAGTCACACTGACTTGTTTCAGTCTAATGCTCTACATCATATTGTAAGAACAAAAAAACAGGAAAGTGTGATTTTATGGCTGAGAAAGGCCAAACTTTTTCTTCTCACTTGGCAGTGGCTGTTACCACAGATTTGGTCAGTGAGTGTAGTGTGTCCTGGGCCAAATGCTGCTGATTTCTAGCAGTCTGAGGTTGCGCTGCCTTTGGTTCACAGTTTCTAAGCTGAGCTGGGGAGGCAGAGAAGGAAGGTGACCATGCCAGAAGCACAGGACCTGGTTCCTTGAGCCTTTCTCCTTGGTTTCCTGGTTTAGCACATTAAGTGACTGTTTAGTTGCACAATTGCCTGTTAAGGATTGGAAGCAGCAGGAGTTGCAGGTGCTTACAAGGACACATATGCTTGCACACATTCTGATGCCAGTCCTCTTTTGTGGGGGCTGGGGGAAATGTGTGATGTCTTAGTTAATCGTGTTCCAGGGATATCTCAAGCCATGATGCATTTCACAAACTTAATTTAATCTGGCATTTCTTTTACCTTTTTTTTTTCCCCAGAAAGAGCTACTTTGAAACCAGTTATGTCTCTGACAGCCTACTGTTTCCATGGTATATACCAAACAGCAGGAGAAATCTATTTAAGAGCTAATGACCCATTTGGGAGACTTTACAAATTAGGTAATAATCAGTTGGAGGAGTTGGAAGACCAAGGCGAGGCCAAGGGAAGTTAATGTGTTAGGCTGCCATTACCTAAATGGCACACTCTGAGGAAAGGATCATTAATGCTATTATAAGCCTTTTTTAATTAATGAAAAATGTAACAATTTGCTTTTTTAATGTTGGTAACTTTGAGAGATGCAGTTTTACCAGTGCACTGGACCAGATTTTCAATAGTGCCACAATGAAAAGATTAGATTGTTCCATAGAGCACCTGGATCGATATTAACAGTGTTCCTGGTATAGCAGAAATAGAGTATTTCAATTTAAAGCAAATGTTCTCAAGACTCTTTGTGAAGTCACAGTGGTTTTTTTGGATTAGATGGGATAGTTCATGGAGAACTGATGGCAATCTTTCCAAATAGTGAACGTTTGGCATTCCTCTTTTCACTTTCATCTTGGAAGCTCTCCAAATGCTTTAGTAACTCAAGAAAATAATTATTTCAGTCACCTTGGAATAAAACACAACAGGTACTTAGCAGCGCACAGTAATAGCATGTAACACCCTGAGGCAGAAATTGCAGAAAAGGATTATGTGAAATTAAATGTATTTCTTCAGCTTCAGTGAAATGTCAGTGCTTCCACAAAACACCTTGAGAAAATAATGACCAGGAGCTTTCATCAAGTAGTCTGTATTATTACTTTCCAATGGGTGCACCCAGTCTAGTGCTGGGTTTTATACTGCAGCAATGTTGACTGGTAGGAAGCTCAACATGAGCCAGCAATGTGCACTTACAGGCCACAAAGTCAACTACATACTGGCCTGCATCAAAAGAAGCATCACCAGCAGGTAAAGGGAGGTGATTCTCCCCCTCTACTCTGCTCTCATGAGATCCCACCAGCAGCACTGCGTTAGCTCTGGGGCACTCAATATGAGAAGGATGTGGACCTGCTGGAGTGAGTCCCAGAGGAGGCCATGAAGATCTGAGGGCTGGAGCACCTCTCCTATGAATACAGGCTGAGGGAGTTGGGCTTGTGCAGCCTGGGGAAGGGAAGGCACAGGGGAGACCCTAGAGAAACCTGCCAGAACCTAAAGGGCTCTCCAGGAAATCAGAAGGATGTCTTACAAAGGCATGTAGGGACAGGACAAGGGGGAATGGTTTTAAAAAGAGGTTTTAGGTCAGATAGATTTAGGTCAGATATCAGGAAGAAATTCTTCATTGTGAGAGTGGGTGAGACACTGGAACAAGTTGTCCAGAGAAATTGTGGCTGTCCCATACCTGAAAGTGTTCAAGGACAGGGCTTTGAGCAAGGTGGCCTAGTGGAAGCTGTCCCTGCCCATGGCAGGGGGATTGGAACTGAATGAGCTTTTAAGGTCCCTTCCTACCCAAGGCATTCTGTGGTTCTATGAATCTATGAATGTCTGAGGTCCGAAAAGCAGAACCCCTGTCCAAGCCTGGATTGTAGTGCATCCATGTAAAAGCACTCCTCCTGCTTTGTCATGATTTTGGTGTCCAGCCAAAAGAGATGGACAGAGAACTAAAGAAATGAGAGGCAGTAGCCCCTCACTTTACAAAAGGGAAAGAGAGACGGGGAAAAACAAAATGGTCAAAAAATGGTGTGATTTTTTATGACCCACAGAGGGCTGGTGCTGGTGCCCGTGACTGTCACTGTGGGAAGAACTAAAGGAATGAGCACACAGTGTGCCAGAGCTGTCACTCAACTGGGAGAACAGCCCAGAGAAGGATACAGGGAGCTCCAGCTCAGGAATTGTGTAAGTCAAGGTGCTGGAGGCAGTAACTAGAGCAGAAACATTTGTCTGTGTGGTTTGCTGTGAAGATTAGATGGTCAATATTTACTCAGCACTTGAACTGAAAAATGTCCATTATTTATGTTGCCCCATTAGTATTTTGTGTCCTTATTGCAAAGTAGGAAAGGAGAGGCTTTGAATGCCATTGCTGTCACAGTGGTGACTAAGAATGGACTAAAGCCAACAGAAACAAAAGGAAAGCCAAAGACTTAGGTGTTTCTGAAGAAAGTGCGGGGTTTTGTCAGCCCAGCACATGGAGCTGGTTCCCTCATGGAGGCGAGCCGGCCTGCTGCCAGGGAATGCAGCTGATTTCAAACAGCTGAAGTGTGCAGGAGGGAGGCTGAAGTGCTGGTTTTCCCCGGGCCTGGGACTTCACCTGACCCCTCTGCTCACTCACAGGAAACCTGCTGGGGCGGGGGGAGACTTCAAGCAGCCATTCTTGCTTGTGCACTAGTGCCAAGCTGGCCATTTTAACTCAACCCCCTCAGCACATCTGCAGTACATTCATTTTCAGGAACGCGGGCAAAACCATTTTTTCATGGCTGGCAAGCAATCCCCAAATTTCCCTCAACAGATCCCATGGTGTATCAATGACTAGTACCACCTTCCATCAGTTTACCCAAATTGCCCCCTGTTTTTTATATCACAACATATTCGCCACTGACTCATCTCATTGCCCTTATTTTACACGCTCCCTCAATATCCCTTAGGGCTGCATCCTTATTTTACTGCTGCTTGCCAGAGAACTTCACCAAAGAGCTTTTCAGAAGAGCGCTGATCGCAGGAAAACCTTTTCCAAGCAGAGAGCCCTTCCCCTGCCCTGCTGCATCACCACTGCTAGGGGCTGCCTGGGGAGGCTGGGCTCTGCAAGAGCCATCCCTGCCCTGGTGTGAAACATTGCCTCCTCTGCAGGGGAGGAAGGCTGGCCATCCAGCAACTATTCTGAGATCACCCCTGGACCCAGCTTTGCTTGTGTGGAAGCTCCGCTGTCTCGCTCTCTTTTCCCAAAAACCAAACTGTGGTCAGTAAGTTTAGAAAGAGGAAAGGGAAATGGAAAAAGAAGTCATGGCCACATCTGCTTTCTGGGTTAGCTCAGGTCTGAGGGATGTCTTGTTTTTACCCTGTGTGTTGCCAGCTACCAAACTGATAGCATGTCTCCTCTTTTCTGAAGGTTTCTGTTATCCTTCACCTGCAGAGCATCTTTAACAGGTGGGAGGGGGGGGTGACAGGGACGGGGACAGGACATTACAGGCATCTGTGCAACAGCAAAGCCCAGACATTCCTCGGCTTGCCTTGTGATTTCAGTGCCTGTAGCCCGCTGCTTTGCATTTGGACCTTTATGAACAGTCGCTCAACAGGGAAATTGTTTTTACCCTTTTTGATGAAATATAATATACTTCCTGGCTTAATTTTTAGATACCTGATGTCCCTTTGTCTTACACATGTGGTAACTTGCTGAGGAATAGACTGTGCTTAATTAAACAAAATGATAATCTATGGCTGGGAGTCTGGTAAACCATGTAGTGGGGTTCAAGCTCTTCCATTACGCCCTGAAACTTGAACAACAGCAGATTATATAGATTGCACAGTGGAATATGAAGAACATAAATATGGAATAAATCTGTATACTTGCAACCAGCTCTTGTTTGAGGCTGACTATCAGTGCAGCGAGATGCTTTGTTATGGTAATGGGCTTGGGGTAGTTGATTACTTGCCAATGCATAGAAGCGATATGAGGTTACCTGCCATTTATTGACAGCCAAGAGATAAGGTTGCTTGTGTACCTGCTACCTCACATAGCAAGAATTCATGAAATCATCTGAGGCTGCCCTTGTCAATTATCATCATCATTATTTCTGTGTTTAAAAACAAGACAGTTGTTGTGGGCATTCATCAAGGAACTGCTGTCATAGTGTGGTCTCCACTGCTGTGCCTAAGCTGAGACCTCATCAGGTAAAGTCTTGAGATTTAGAAATTAAGATAGATGTATATGTTCTGCATGTTCCTCATTTGTTAGTGCTCTTGTTCTGAGGTGGAGGCTGGGCAATCAGCCATCAGCCGTCTGATTTAGGATTGGGAATCAGCTGATACATGTGTGTGCATGTAGTGATGAACTTGGAGATAAACCATCCCTGCTGCATGATAGGTTTGAGCTCCTTACAGACAGACTGTGAACCTATGATTAAGAAGTCTGCCAGAGGCATGCTGTCACTGTGTATTCATCTTCAAAGAGTCATGGAATCAACCAGGTTGGAAAAGACCTTCAAGATCATCAGGTCCAACCATTCCCATTTGTGAGAGACTATAGCAGAGAGACTATAATGTGTAGTGGTTGCTGACACATCTGAGAGACTGGCAGAGTAAAAGAAAGTTTCCACCAGCTCTCACTATGGGATACAATCAAACTGGGGAAGTTTTATTTCCCTGAGCTCCTTCTCCCCAGCCACGAGCCCTCACGCCCCACTGTACTTATTTCATTGACAGATCTATCATTCAAATCCACATTCCTTCAGGTTGCTGGTGTTTATTGCTGATTATAATTTCTGGCCAGCTTCTGTGAGTGAAATAGAGAACAAGCCGTGACTAGGGATGTGATGCAGAGAGGGGATGCTGTATGTCTCAAGGATTGCAGTCCTGTGGGAAGTTAAGATTAACCTGATAATCAAGAAGCCTGGAAAAAGTCACAACATAAGCATGGAGGTTCACTGATGCTTATCTTTAAAGCCAGAAGAGTAGCATCCTGATGCTCTTATCCCTTCCACACCTGTCATATCCATTTAAAGAAAGATCAGGAACCAACATATGTTCCTCCTCTAGCTGCTGAGACCTAAGCCTAATCTACTCAGCAGTAGGCTTGGACAGTGGTCCAAGGAATAAGGATAATAAAAGGGACTGATTCAGATCTTAAGTCTTGGCTTATGGGAATTCATCCCACTAGCTGAAGCTCAAGATTCACTGACATTTTAAAGCACTTCCCCATCCATAGATAATAGACTTGTTTGATCGTGATAATCAAGGTACCTGATGAGAGTTTTCGTAAATGAAATATGACAACAGTGATAAGTTCTGTCTGTGATGGAAGAATAATTCTGATCTAGGCAGAACAAGGTGTCTGGTTTCCTTGTGCCCTGTTCAACATGACCCTCACGTAAGACTGGCATGCATGATGAAGTTGGAATAAGCAAAGTGTGACCTACATCCAGAAATACACTTATCCATTTTGTGTCAATCTGATGAGCTGGTATTTTCAACCTTTGCAATTGAAAAGGGCAATTAGGTCTCTGCCATTTGTTTCTTCCATGCCCCGGGAGTAAGAAAGCAGAGTACAGGCTGACCCCTGGCAGTAGCTATGCCTATCCTCGCCCTCCTGCAGAGCCTGGTGGCAGTGCAGACAGAGCCTGGAGGGAATGGACACAGCTCTGAGCATCTGCATCCAGCCTTGGGAACTGTTAGGCAATTATTCAGCCCGCTTTGCAATATCTAGAGTGTTGATTTTTGAGACAGTGCAGAAGCTGTCCACATCTGGGCACCTAACCAAGAGCTGGGGGTATTTTGTTTGACTTCCCAGCTCCTGAAAAAAAAGTCCTCCACCTGTATGAATCATACATTGCTGTGAAAGGCCAATGCCAGTGGATATAAGGGCTAAATTAACAAAAGGATAAATCTCCCAGGGGCTTCACTTGAACACTTCCACACTTCAGGTAATCAGCTCCAGTCCACCCTGGAAAATGGGGCTGGAAAATGACAGCCAAGGATTTCTGCTATGGGGAATTTCTCATGCTGGGCAGCTGGAGTGACTTTGATGCTCCTTCTTTAAAAAATGCAGGATGCAATCTGTGATTTAGAAATATTTCATTTATCCTGGTTATGAAAAGGAAAGAGAACAACAGGAGGTAAGGGAGGTTTTCAAGTGCAGATAAATCTTTCTGTTCTTCATACCTTGGAGGTCAGTGCTTAAAAGTAAGCAGCTGTAGGTAAAGATCTTCAGCAATTTTCGGCCTTCTCTTGCCTATATATTTCCCAAGGGGCTGTCAAGTGTTATTTCTTCCCCATGTTGTCAGATTCTATTGCCTGGTACATGATATATATTTTAATTGACAGCCAGTAACAGCCATTCCAATCATAGTGAAAATGATATTTTATAGCCAGTGTGGATGGGAGTTGGAACTTGAGGATGTGTCAGTTAGTTCTTGGAAATATGAATAATTGAAAATGAACATAATACCTTTTTACAATCTCTATTTATTAGAGACAATGCAATCGCTAAATAGCTTTCTATATTCTTAATGGTTTCCTTACATATGATTTGCTGGTCTGTGTAATTCAGGGATAAAATTACTCAGCATCTAGTTAGGGTTTGAGTGAAGAATTGAACTTAGGAATGTAATCGGTCATGACAAAATACTCAGTTTTCCCCACAGAAATATTGAATACAAGTTAAAGTGTCTTACCAGCATCATTCATTGAAATATGCCAGCAAGTCTTCAGGCTAGGTCTGTGTGGCAATGTGGAAGCGTGATTCTCACACATTGTACACCCAGGTGGGCAGCAGAGAGGATGCAACAGTCAGACCTGCAATGGGAGCTACACAGAGGCTCTCCAGAGACTGCACCACACACCAAGGCTATAAGCCCCTTGCTCCATGTGTTTGCTGCTGCCATTACCCCTGTTGTTGCTGATGAATTTGAATCAGATGAATTGAATTCAGTGAGATCTGATATCCCATCAAAGGCAGCATGAGTACCATAGGAGAGGGAATGCCTTTTAAGGAAACCTTTTGGTCTGAGCATCCATTCACATGGAAGATGAAGCTCCCATGGTACATTTGGCTTCACTGGTGATTAACATGTTTTCTATTACCAGCGTGGTATTTCTGTGCTTGGCTAAGGCTCACCATTGGCTCTGACACTGATTTTGACATTTATCTTTTCCTGGGCTGGAGTGTGGTACAGACACTTGACCATCTAAACCTGAGACCATGCCACCGATGTCAGTTCTTGTGGCGACTGCAGGCCACCAAACCTGCCCTTAGTGGAAAGGCATATCCTTAGTGGAAAGAAGCATCATGACCCTTGTGCACACTGCAGGGGTGTCATCAAGGCCAGAAGGAATTTAAAACCATTGAATTGAGTTTGGAAGCATCCCATTTTAAAGCTTCATACCTAACGGTGAAGGTTTTCAATGGAGACAGCCTACAAGAAGGTTCTCTTTTGATAATGAAGGGTGAATTCCAGTTGGATAGGATGGGGTTTTTTTTAACCTGAAATGAACAGCTGACCTGGGGTTTTAGGAAAAGGGGAGGGGGAGGATGTGTCCCTCTGTTTTCCACAATTGTTGAACGCTGAATAATATCAAGACCTGGAGGTGATGAAATTACTGTAATAGAGGAACACTTTCCAGCTACGCTGGTTTTATAGCCCACTTGGGCCAAGATGACCTCGTCTCCAAGTTTCCATGGGGTTTTCATGTGTCTGTCTTGTTCACCCAGAGGGTTTTCCTTGGCAGATTTAGAGGATTACACAGAACACCCATTGAGGCCACCATGCCAGATTCAGAGGCAGGAAGGCTGCCGTCTGTCCCATGGCTGCCTGCATGCCCCGCAGGTCTGATGGGTCTGGGAAGGGGCAGAGAGGTTTCTCAGCTCAGATGCTGCTGATTGCCAGCTCCTTGTGGTAAATTAGTGCTATCTTTGAAAGAGATTTATTGCATCTTCTCAGAGCTTTCCAGAAAATTCAGATTTACTGTTCATGCATTCCTATGTCTATGCAGGAAACTTCCAGGCTTAAATAAAGGAAGAAAAGGAAAGATGTTTTACCACAGGCTAAGCTAATAACCAGTCCTAGTTACCTTATTGCAAAATCAAGTGGAAATGATAGTCGGAGTTATTTGTTTTAACATTGACAGCAACTTTCCTCTCCTCAAGCACATGCTGCAAACAACAGGAGTCACTGCCACCCCCCATTTTCAGCGAGATAATCAGGTATCTCACAGCTTAAAAAAACTAGGCAAAACCCATCTTTCACATGGGGAAGATATGGTTGTTAAAAACCTCAGCTGGGCTGAAGAAAGGAAGCCTGAACTGAAGCTTTAAGTTCAATTTTTATGCACTGGATGGGATGGATCATGATGGCTGCCTTGCTGCCACAAGGCACAGCATCACAGTGCCTTGCTCTCTGTGATGGTGCCATTGGCATCTGCGGTTGGTGGGAACCCTGGGCAGTGAGGACTTCAGAGCAGCGGGAGGTGGTGGACCTGGTCTGCACTGCCACTGCTCAGCCATGGGGCGAGCTGGGTGCCCCTGCCAGCCCCTCTCCTTGGGCTGCCTCCATCCCTGGCGGCTGGTACCTCATATCCAGCTGGGATATGCCAGCTTCTTCACAAATCCTTGCTGGAAATATGAGTTTAATGAGACTGAAGCCAGCAGGTAGCTTGGCAAATTATCTTTTTATGTCTCTAGGTGATTTTCACACTTCAGTTCCCTCTCCCTTTCCTTTGAAAGCTGCCTGTACAACAAGAATACATGAGTACAAGTCCCTTGCCCCAAACTCTTCTGATCTGAGTGCAGTTCCTCCTCACAGTAGGGTGAGTCCTTGTTGCTCTTATTTGAGAGATACTTTTCATTACTCTCTAAGGCAGAGCACTTTCCACTTTTGAGGACCAATGACACTAAGCTGTGTGGTGCAGCTGACATGCTGGAGGGAGGAGATGCCATCTTGAGGGACCTGGACAGGCTCAAGAGATGGGCCAATGCCAACATCACAAAGTTGAACAAGGCCAAGTGCAAGATCCTGCAACTGGGTTGGGGCAATCACAAGAACAAATACAGGCTGGATGGAGAAGTGACTCAGAGCAGCCCTGGGACTGCCTGCTTTCTTGTGCTCTCCACATGGCACCCCATCCTTTGAGAGCACACTGTGGAATGGTCCCTCATCTCTCCCCAACACCAGCAGGCCTTCGGGACCTACAGCTTATGTAGGATATGTCTCAGCAACATGGACTCCTCTGGACCCCTCTGAGGATCCCTTATCTGTTCCTTGCTCTGCTCAGCAGGCTGAATAACAGCATTAAGTCAAGGTTGAGACATTCAAGGGCACGAAGCTGGGGTAACCACAGTGTTGCTGATGACTTCATGAGGGCTTGGGAAGACCCGTGCAGGCTGGCAGGCTCCAACAACATGGACATTATTAGTTTCCTTGCCACCTTAGCAGAAAGCAGAGCTTTCTTTAGAGGCAGCCTGCAATAAATTCCTCCAGAGACCAGGGCCTTCACAAACCTTGCTTCCAAAGGGGGTGAAATGTGTATACATTAAGTAAAGAACCAGCTCCTAAAAGACAGTGTTAGCCAAAGAGCAGGAGAATGGCACAGCCTGGGTAACATTGTGCTGTGGAGCCTTGGGGGGCTGTGCTGTGGAGGGCTCTATCCTGGTCTGCACAGGACAATGGCTGAGTCCACCAAAATCAGTGGGAGTATTCTCATTGCAACATGTAAAGCACGTACCTTGGTCTTTCATATATGTGGTTATTACGTTGCTTTCTGGATGGCAATCTTATTTTGGTGCAGTTATTTGAAATGCATTATTCCTCCAGCAGTAACACAAAGTCCTTTCTCTTCTGTGTGCCATTTCTCATAGTTTCAGATCAAAAAGCTTTTGCGATAAGCAATTATGTGTTACTCGTACATTACATGCTGATGTGAAGCCTAATTTCTCTGCAGCACAGAGAAGAGGTGGAATAGTTAATATCCCCTTGCTCTGAGAAAGGCTGCAGAATAATAACACGGGAAGCTGAAATAATCATTCTGCCCTCAGTTGCTGTCTCCTGGGCCTGCCCACAAGAAGTCATATGGAGAACTGTTAGAGGCAGGCGTCACTGAAGATTGCCTGCTAATTTTACTCTCTGTAATATAATCTGTTTATTCAGAAGATGCATTCCATCTTCTTTGCTATTATTCAGAAGAATCTTAATCTGATGTGATTTCTTTCATTCTCTCTCCTTAGTAATTAATATTGCTGCATGAAACCTGAGGCTTGCTCTTTATTGTGAACAATATATTATGGAGTGATTCTTCTTTTTTTCTCAAGAAAACATAATCTGTACTTTATTATTAACTCTAAATCTCCTTTTCTTTTACAATAATAGTGTTGTCTTGGGACATGGGAGCTAAATGTCTAGATTTTTAGTTTTATTGCAAAAAAAAAGCCCCTTGATTAAAATAGGAGCAGGAATAGTCTGGAAAAGTTTAGTTTATGTAATTACTTAAATGCAGCCTTTGTTTGAATTTCAGACTGCTTCCCAAAGGTGAGTATCTGTTGATAACCCTATTCATGAGATACCCAAGGGACGGTGGCTGGAGCTCACTTTGCAGAGTGGCTGGTTTTCCTTTTCTTATCTTTATTTTCTTTCTTTTTATGCTCCAGTTGAGTTTGGCCTCAGTTTCTGAAACTTGAGCGCCTGAAGCTCTGTGCCGTTTCCTCAGAACAAAGATCTGACTCCAAGTGCTTCAGTTTTAATCAGCAGTACCTGGAGCTGCATATGCTTGCAGTGTTTAGAAGCAGCTGGCCTCTGCTCAGTGTTTAACCTATTTACAGCACATGTTCTCTAACCACTAACCAGAGATTTTCTTCTTGCTGCCCTGCTTTTCTATTTTCTGCTTTCCCCAGGGGTCCAGGTCTAAGCAGATATTGCTCCCTCATCCAGTGGCCCTTGTCGTTCCCGTACATCCCACACTCACAGCAGCAGTAAATGAAATATGAAAACTTGCCCCAAATGCCACTTTAGCTGTGTGACAGGGGACACTCTCAAGCACTCAAAATGAGCAATTGCCCGATTACACAGTAAAATCAGTTGGTAATAAATCTCTCGTTCTTGTGATTCTTTTCTTTCTATTAATGTCTCTTTCCTTCATTATTTTACCCTCATTTTCCTCTCCAAATATGTAACTGTTCACAGGATAGTTGAATGAATAGGACACTCACCTAGGAAGTACTTTGCTTTTCTCATAACTTTGCTGCAGCTGTGATTTTCAACATCTAAGTTTTGCTGTGCTTCAGTTCCCTGTCTGAAAGGTAGGGATGGCATTTCTCTGTAATACAGGAACATTGTGAAACAGAACTACTTAAAGTCGTGAAGTGCTTCAGGTATGGTTCAGGTATGGTTCTCGTGGGGAGGCCCTTAAAAAACTTGAATAGATTAATGGGCTGGTGTGCCCTGTCTGCTAGCCATAAAGCTTTTAGGAGACTGCCACTCACATCATCTGTACTACCTGTAACAACCATGAAAAAGGGGCAGTGGAGGGGTTTGTATGTATTCATGAAAGACAGACAATACAGAGGTCTTTGCAAAATAGAAGAGACCTGCATCTTTAACCATATTAGTGGATAGCCCTCTGCAGAAATCTGCCTGTGGGTACAGATGAAAACAGAATGATCCTGGCAGTTTCTGCAAACTGCTTTTGACAAAAAAGTAACCATGAATTCCTCGGACTTGGCTTATGGGTGGTGGAAAGGGTTTGCAGAGGAAATAATGTCCCCCGCAAAACTGAATGACACTCTGCAAGCTCCCCAAAGCTCTCTCAAAGCCCTGTCTTGCCTCAAGATGCTCCCTCAGGATGGACCTTTCTCACCCAGAGGAGTGCTAGAAGGCCAGGAGGGCCTAAAAAGGGTTGCCTAGGCTGCCTGCATGGAGAGTAAAATGGATGACTTGGTTGTCAGTGTTGGAAGAAACTCATGACTCACCCACTGAAAAACTGAGTTGAGCTCACAGCCCAAGGAAACCCATCACCAGCAAGGCTGATTTGTGGGTTAGTTCACAGGGCAACTTAAGTCCCTGTGTCAGTGAGCTGTATCCCACTTCACTAGAGATCAATACAGCAGTGTGCCTCCTCAGAAAACCCTTCTCTCCTTCCCAGCACCTCTGACATGTATAACTGCACACACAAGCAGTTGTTCTTCTACATCTGCAGTGTGTTCTGCCTAAACATTGTGACAACACCAGGGACTTAATATTTCAGCCAGCCCAGGAATAAATTACCATTCAGGACTATAAAAAGGTCAAAGGCAGGTGATTTAACAAAAGATGGGGCCTTTTGGGAGAATCACTTGGAGGGTAACCAGAGATATCCTTGTTTAGCTTGACCTTTAGAGTCCTACTGGGGCAATTGTTTTTTTCTTGTTTTCTTTAGGTCTTTGTCATTATTTTTATTCTCATATTTTCCTTAATTTCCTTCTGAACCAAAGCATTCTGCATAAATGATGAAGGGCAAATAATAATAAAAATGTATTTTGTGGGACATGCACCCTCATGAGGCGGGGATTGCTCTGTAACTGTGTTTTAGCACTGTAAAATGGTTTGCCGCATGGATGTGTTGGCTTAAATCACCTACAGAGTCTGAGAAAACAAGCAGTGGGGAGAAAGGCCTCTAGATTCTGGTTTGGTCTCCCTTTGGACCTGCAGGAACTCGTTCCTTAAAGGTTCATAGAACAGAAACAGGGAAGGATATGGGGGCTTTGACAGATGCTAAAAATTAATCTTCCCTCAGATAAGGTGACCAGCTAAGGGCCCAGACTGATGCATCATCTGATGGCAAGCTTCTAAATGTAAGAGAGTGATTCATATAGATGGTTTGTTCTCCATGTATCACAACAGGTTGATCCTGCTTTTCAAAATAATTCTCACCATGCAGGGGTTATTTAAGGAAAGACCTTGAGATGCCTGAACTCATGCAGATCCATTGGATCAGCACAGTGGATATGCAGCACACTCACATCAAGAGCATGGCCAAAGTGGTAGCAAGCCTGAGGTTGCTCCAGGTGTAGACCCCAACATTTTGGTGCAGAGATCAGAGTGAAGTAACGCTGTGGAACCCACAGCCATGCCACATGGATTACTTGGCTATGCAGCCTTGCATAACTCCTATGGGATCTCATTTCCAAGATGAATGTTCTCAACAAGAGCTCTATTTTGAGGAAGGCTGGCAGAACTGGTGTAACCAGCTGAAGTCCTAGAAATTATGAATGAACATTCATGCAAAGATGTTTTCATTGTTCAGCTTGGCCAAAACCATGCTCTGACTTTGTTGTTCTCCTTGTTGAGGGAAATGGGTTGCAGTAAGCACAGCTATTCAGACTGCAGTTTCCTACATTTGTGTCACTCTTTGGACTTTAAATTAAATAGTGAAGAGACAAAGGAGACTTGGCAGGCAGTCACACAGCAATCTAATGTCATACGGGTTCTCTGAAAGAAAAATGGTCTGAAACAGGTGAGATAATGTGCTTAACACTGAAAAAGAAAAGCCACTAAGCACTCTCTGGATGAAGGCTCTCAACATTTTATCATCGGTACAAGAAAATCAATGCTTCTAAAACATCTGACTGTGGCAATGGCAGCTGAAGGTCCAGGATGACATCAAAGCAGGTTTTTGCAGTGCAGTTTTGAGTTCTCAAGGGCCACTGTTTTTCTGTTTCTCTCCAACCAAATCAGGTTCAAAGAGGTGGGAGGCTGGCTTGCAGACACCTCTTGAACAGTGAATTCCCTTAATGCGGTGATAAGTAAGTTTTTTCATGTTTCCCTAGCTTTTGGTGGAAGGCCATCGTTTCTTCATCTATTATGATTATCAAAAGAATCTCCAATAAAACTGTGCAAACAGAACTGCAATAACCATATCTGTCTTGGTAAAAACACAGTGTTGACATCCCTCTTTCCCAGAGGAAGGGATACACTCGGTGTTTTCCTAGAAGCTTTTCATTATTATGTATCCATGTATCCCTGACCTCCCGTTTGCCTACAACGGAAGATGAGTCTGAAAGAATTAATAAATAAATACAGATTTTTAAAAGGTTTGTAACTGCTTGAAACGCTCGTGCCATGAACAGCCCCAGCTAAAACGCTGCAACAGGAAAGTTCTCTCTTGCAGTCTATTCCATTCAATTGGTGTAATTCTCCACACAACTTAATCATAATAATAACCCCAGAATAACTCCAGAAGCCAATTCTAAGTAAAACGTGACTCATAGCTGCATAAAACTTGCTTCCCTGGGATTCAACAAGTTTGTGTTCTTGCCCTTCTCAGGAATGTTTTCACTCCAAAAAAAAAGTGCTTCATCATTCCTGACTACAGGAGCCGGAGTCTGACCTGCACAACCATACACAGCCCAGCTGGCATCCCTTATAGCTAAATGCCTTTCCAGTAAAGTTCTGCCCCATCCTGTCCATGCTAAAGGCTACCCTTCAGGTAACACTAGGGAAGAAGCCAATTTCTTCCTTCTCTTTTAGATCCTCACTAACCTGAACATAATGACTCGTTTGTATGTTTATGCCGCATGAAAGGTAAACCACTAAAAACCCAGATGAATAGGACACTGTTAACACTGAAGCTACTTTTAATACAACTTTTTAATTACTATAATATCAATTTCTTGGTTTTGCAACATTAATTAATACTGCTGCTGCTAATGGAAGTGGATATAGTTAAAAACATTCCTCGTGGGTTTTTTCTCATTATCAACCTTAAGGTCTTTTCTTTCTCTTTACATTACAGAAATTTCATGTCTGAACTCTCTAAAATTATATCAGGCTGAACCCTGCACTATAACTTGTCATGAAGAACAGGTTGCTTCTTTGGGGAAGCAGAGCTAGCTTGACCTCTCTACAGAAAGGCAGGCAGACAAGATCCTAGTTCATACTGAACAAGAGACAAAAGCCAGGTCTTATGTTTATCTCTGTGGATCCAGAGGACATGGAACTTGTTAGCACAACTCAGCAGCCTTGACTCTAACAGTCTTCAATCTCTGTACAACACCTCTGGTAGAGCTGTGTGAGCCATTTTCTCATAAACTAAATCTAAATTTGAGCTTCTTATACCCTATCATTTAAACTGCTGCCCGAAGAGAAGACAGTGTTTGTGTGACATTTGCACTGTGCAATAAATTAAAACAAGACGCAACTCAATTCATGCAGCCAAAATGGCACTCAGTATTTGTAGTACTCAGCAGTAAAAAAACCTTTATTTTCTCATTTTCTCCCCTCTCCACTGATTTAGCAAAATCCATTTCAGAAGCTAATCATATTGAAGTAGCTTAACTTATTATAGTCATGATGGCGGGCAAGCACACTTGAGTCTAATATCCAAATTATTCTCGGTGAGACAATCCATTGTGTCAGCTATGATCAAAGTATCCATTTATATTCGCAATGCTATATACAAAGTGATTTAGTTTCAGCATCTAATTTTTTTTTAGCCATAAATGATTATGTGATAAACAAATCATTTTGAACATAAGAGAGTGGTATCATGGTAAATGTTTCTCTGTGTCTCAGCTTACTTACTAAGGGATGTAACAAATCTGAGAAACATTGATCCAAAATGGTTCCCTCAGCTCCTCAAGAAAGAGGGAGGATACAGGATATCTTTACTACATTTTCAAAGGCACGTATAGAGAGGGAATACTATTAAAAGTGATCCTGCTGTTCTCTGTCCTCCCTGAAGTTGTACTCCAAACATAGGTATTTTTATGTTCTTGCTTTATCTGTAAGCCTTGTTTTACATAAGCAGCCCAAGAAACCAAGAGCTCTTATGGTGAGCCTTTGCTTTGTATTGCCTCTCTAAATAAATAAGTGGGCCTCTTTTCTGAATGAGATTTCACATTATAGCAAAAGGAGGCGTTCGCTTCATGGGAAACTGCAGAATTGATTGATGTTTTGGAAGTAAAGAAGTTTCTGGGAGTTCTTGGATAAAGTAATGTAAAATAACACTGGCTCTTTGTTAGCCATTTCTTGGTTAAATAAAACTTCATCTCTGTTAAATACTTACAGCACATCTTTAGTCTAATAGTCAGCATTTATCCCCAAATTCTAGTCTCAGTCAGAAAAAGATCAGTCGGTACAACTCACACATATGAAAACCTTTTCTGGGCTTAGATTAGTATTGTTGTGTTCAGATCAGCAAGAGTTGAACATCTGTGGGATTATTAAAGTTAAACCAGAGAAGCAGATATAGAAAGACTCGTGAAAAGCGTTTAAACAACCCAAGGTGTTCTTGAGATCCTAGGACTTCTAGAAAACATTGAAAAGTGGGTCTTTCTTCAGCCCAGTTCACAGATTTCATGCAAAACGTCATCTACTTTATCTTATTTGTCATCTCTGAACAGTATCTGTGGTCTTTTTTTGCTGGCTCCCTTTCAGCTGTAGCCAAAGTGCATGCCTGAGTACTGGTGCAGGCATTGGATAAAACCCAGGTGAGTCTAAGGTTGTGGAGAGCCTCTTGTTTCCGCAGCATACAGCTCTCTACCATTTTCGAAGCTGGATCTTTGTCTTCCTCAGGAAAATCTCGCCACTCTATTTTCAGATGCTCCTGCAACAGCTCCCTTGTACCTGCTGTGGATGCCTGGCTCTTCTGGGGAGCAGCGATGCCAGCACCAAGGCTCAGTGCTTGTGCTTTGAATCCTCTTCACCTCCTCAGTCTTTCCTTCAGCGTGGTGGCCAGAGGGCCACTGGGCCTCAAACCAGCCCCAGTGAACAGTTCCTGGGTACAACGATCAGATTCAGCGTGGACCAGGGAGCCCATGGGCAACCTGCCCGCAGCCAGGCTGTGTGAGGGAGCTGGGCTCAGGGTGCTGCATGTCCCCAGAGCCAGGGGATAGTCATGGATAGATCTGACTCAGTGCTGTAGACTCTGGGTCTGTGGCAGGTCCTTTCTCTGGTATGTTACTATATATATTTATATATATTGTGCACTGAGCAAACAAGTATTTTTGTGTCTTTACCTTGGTTGAAATCCTCAAAAAATGTTGAGGTTTATGTACGCAAGGATGCATGCTGCCAAAAATATCATTTGATATTTGGTAGCAGAATGACTGGTTCCTGCCTTTTGGTTTGGCCACTGTCAATTTACATCCCTGTTGTTTTTTTTTTCAAAGGCCAATGAAATGGCCTTCATTCAGGCAGCAACTCACCCTGATGCCATTAAAGTAAACAAGAAAACAAATAAAAGCTACATCTGTCATGTTGCCTAAGCTATATTGATGGGAAGGGAAACCAGACCATAGAAGTGATTATGTGTATTGGATATCTGACAGCCTACTCCATCATTGGTCTCTGGCTTAAATATTTTGCTAGATAGAGGACAATGCTGCCTATAAAAAAGAAGGATTATCTGAAAAGGAAGCATATCCTACTTCTTGAGGGTCTGGGCTTTTTTTACTCAGGCTTTATTTTTTCCTCCTTTCCCTCCTCCCTTGCTTTAAGGCAGATAAACTTGAAATTTACTGACTCTCATAGCAAGTGTTGGCACATCTCTTTTAAAATATGCCTTGTTTAGGCTATCTGAGACTCTGAGCTCCTGGAGAAAAATCTGCCTATTACAGGGTAGCTGTGAGATAACTGTTAAGCTAAATTAATCACCTGCTAAAGACACCTTATTCTCCTCATTGCCTGCAGGTGGACCCTCAATAAAATGTGTAGTCTAAACACCTGGGGTGGGCTTCAGTTGGTTAAATACCAGTCTTTTGGGTAGCTTAGCTTCTTCAGGTTCATTGGAAGGGCACTATAGGGCTGGCAGAGATGACCTGGGAGTGTTGGAGCTATACATCTGAAGTAGCAGGTAGGTTAGGCTGAGGGTACACAAATGGCATTGCATACCTGTGGCTTTGTTATTGATCAGCACTATGGTAGCAGAGAGGAGTAGTCCCCTGGTTTCGCCCTGGATGTTAGTGGGGTGTATGCCTTGATGAAAGATCTGCAGCTCTTGAAATTTCAAGTGAGAGAAAAAAGAAGCAATGTCAATCTCTTGGCTGTTTCAATGCAGCCAAAAAAGGATTTAAGCCCTAAGGAATTACAGCAAATTCAGGAGTTGCTCTTAGCATGCCCTGTAGCTCTGGGTAACACCCATTGAGCTCTGAAATCAGTTGGGGGGAAGGTGCATGTATCTTTAAATTGTTGTCATTCTCTGGCACCACAGTAACTGCAAGAGCTCCAGACTGGTGGAGTTCTTGAGTGTTCAATTCCTGTTTCAGGCAAGCAAGAACTGGTTTTTGAATCTGACCCTTTGCTAAGACACAAGTTACATCCTGATGATAACACTTCTGTTCCTGGGGCTCCTCAGACGTGCGCTTTGTGGTATCCATTAAGACTTCTTTTATACACAGTGCTATAGCAAGCCATTCATTTCACTTCAGAGCAATAACTGCTTGCCAGCTTTTGTTTTCTGAGGCATGACAGAACTGTTTGCTTTAGTGACACAGAAACAAGACCTGCTCTGTGCATAAGCATATATTTACACATAGAACCATAGAATAGTTAGGGTTGGAAAAGATACATATATATATATGTGCAAGCAAACATGTACCTTCATGTATGAGTGTATAAAAATCCCGGAAGGGGGAAGGGAAAGTGCATAAATAAATGATCTCCCATCACAGCAGCACAGTAATTCCAATGGACAGGAAAATCCCCACAGAGGTGAATCACTTGCCAGCACAAGTAAGACCCAGAAGGTAATATGAAGTCTGCTCCCTCCCCAGTATGTATGGGGAAGCTGTTGTTCAAGGAATAGGAAAACTGAAGGGGTTTATTGTCAGTACCATTTTCTATAACTCCATTTTCATGCTTCAGTATTTCTGATGTAAACAAAGCTAGCGATAAAAATGAGAGCAAACTAAATCAGAGGGAGGAATGACTGTGGAACAAATCCAGTAGTGCCTCTCAAAACATGTGGCAGCAAGATTTCTTAATTCTCCAGCTGCCCAGTATTGCCCCTAAACAGCCTTAGTAAAGTCACAGCTCTTTTTTGTAAGTAAATACCTACTGTGTGGCACAACTGCAGAGCATCGGTGCTATACCCTACTGCAGACGGCTTCATGGGCTACAGCAGGAGCTGCACCCCTAAACAGGGCTGAATCCTCAGCCATTGCCAGCCTCTGCCTGATGGATCTCTGAAGTGCTGGGTAGTTCAGTTCCTTGTCTGAGAATGATATAACTTCTTAATTATACCATGCATATGTGAGGGAACTGTTCGCCTCTGAAGAGCGTGGATATTAAAATTAACACTGTCTCAGTTTTCTCTGTTGCTGTGTGGGTGTCAGTTCAACAAACTAATATGGAGCAGACAACTACCAACTGAGATGTCAAAAAAGGCAGTCATTAGAGCAGCTGGAAAGGCTGCTATTGACTTCATTGCTGAAGGAAATGTTTGCTTAGTCTGTGTCTGCAGGTAACAATGAATCTACTAAAATAAACTCTGGATTAATTTCCTGGCACTTCATTTCTTGAACGCTTGATCTCGCCATAATAAAAGGAATTGTTGTTTGGGTTTAAAGGATGAAACAGGAACAGGTCTCTGAAGTTATGTATTTTAAATACTATATTTATTAAGAGTAGCAGTGAGGGAACCCTTGCCTCTTCCCTTTATTATTCTTCTGATGAGCCAGGAGCTGATGTAAGGAATTCAAATCTGCCATGTTTCAGGGAGCCAGTTATTGCATGATGGCTCCTGTTTTGTGCTGCTGCTGCTATGTATTAGATTAAAGAGGGTCAGCCAATTCTTGGGTTTAATCCTCAACCTTACAATTCTGGAGGCAATAGCATGTTAATTCAAGTAGAAAAGGTGTTGATAATAACTGCGTTCACTCCGGATGAAAAACTACTGTTTCACAGTGAGGCTCACCCATGAATAAGAAAAAGAGCAATACAAGAAAAGTCTGTATTTTGGGGCATTGCCACTAAAGGCAAATAAGACACATCCTTGTGTCAACTGGCATTTATCACAATGGATTTATTTTATGCTTATTAGTTAGTGTTTTGAACTTTATTTCATGTAAGAATGAGATCTAATTATAAGGTCAGTTAGGAGAAATACCAGGTATTTCATTAAAGATGCCGGATGTTCACAATGTGAATTGTTTTATAAACAACCAAGCATCTTACTGCTGAAACACCTCAAAAGTACCAGATTGTGCTTGCTACAGTGTACTGTAAGACTGTATCTGTCCTCTCCTTCTTGAGAAGTGGCTCTTGGTCCCGAGAGTTCTGTAAATGACTTCTGGAATATATGAGTTTGGGATGTAGCTCATATTAACAGGAGGTAAATCTTCCAGAGACATGAAATTCACACTGACTGAGGTTTCTGTACTGGTCAGGAACGAGTGGCTGTGTCGGAAAATGTGTGAGCAGAATTCATCTTATTGCTGCCAGCACATGCAAGTACAGAGGTGCAGGAGGAGGAGGAGGTGGCAATGGCAGCCCCCGTGGAGGCACCCTGACTCTCAAGAGCCCTGTTAGGAGTGATCCCTGCTGCCTGCTGGAGAAGCAGCAAGTGACTCAGGTTCTGCAGGGCTTCTCCTTTGGCTGCCTCTTCTGCATCTCTGTCAGGGCTGCTGCTGTTCTCCGGCATCAGCCCCAGCTGCCTGCTGCTCCCCAGCACATGGGGGTAGCAGGTGATGGGCAAAATGAATCATCGCTTACCTGGCTGTCTGGAACTGCTGGATGCAGCCTCTGCACACTCTGAGGTGCCTCTGCTGCTTTCTGGTCATCATTCTGGGATGCTTTCTGGTTCAAGGTGGATTTTTACTTCCATGCAACTGTGGTGAGCATTTCCCTTTCAGCCCTTGCTAGTGACATTTCTTGAGCACTAAATTGACAGAGAAAGACTGGATTAATTTAAATGTATTTCTAATCAGAAATCTTGAAGAGGGATCGGGTACGCAGACCATTTACAAGCTTTAATCATGAGCCCAGTCCAGCCTCTTACTCTCTGGTGGATGTCTTGAGGTTTATCCCCAACTGTCAACTAAGCCCCACGCAGCTGCTCACTCACTCCCCTTTCCCCCCAGCAGGAATAGGGAGAGAATTGAAAGGATAAAAGTGAGAAAACTTGTGAGTTGAAATAAAGGCAGTTTAGTAGGTAAAGCAAAAGCTGTGCATGCAGGCAAAGCAAAACAAGGAACTCATTCACCACTCCCCATCAGCAGGTCCTCAGCCATTTCCAAGGCAGCAGGGCTCCATCATATGTAATGGTTCCTTGGGAAGGCAAATGCCATCACTTTGAATGTTTCTCCCTTCTTCCCCAGCTTTACATGCTGAGCATGGTGCCATATGGTGTGGAATATCCCTTGGGTCAGTTGGGATAGGACAGGGTCACAGCTGTGTCCCCTCCCTGCTTCTTGTGCATCCCCAGACTACTCACTGGTGGGGTGAGAAGCAGAAAAGGCCTTGGCTCTGTGTAAGCACTGCTCAGCAATAGCTAAAACATCCCTGTGTTACCAACACTGTTTCCAGCACAAATCCAAACCACAGCCCCATACCAGGTACTATGGAGATAATTAACTCTGTCCCAGTCAAACACAATACACAAGCATAAAATACATAAATGTAGATATTTCACTTCTAACAATTGTCAGTCAGTGCTGTGTGACTATGAAAAAGGCAAAAAAATTACTGCAATGCAAATACCCATTGGAGTACTTAAATAAATGGGGATAAACTCTTTAAATGCCGTATATTGCACAGTGCTGATAATTATAGCTAGATTTAAAAATATGTATATTGTGAGTCTCAATTCTGTCCTAAGGATTCTTCTCTATAGCTGGAGGAAAAAATCTGTTCTTCTCTAAAAAGACATTCCCAAAATTACATCTTTGTGCTGAATAAGTGTATAGCATCACAGGTTCTGGTGTGTGCGGTGGCTCTTTTCCCAGACACTAGTTAAAGAAGTCTTGTCACATGGCTCTGGCTCTCAGTGCATGCAAAGGATGGTTTCAAGAAGACTTTCTAAGTGCAAAGCTTGTATGATGTATTTATCAAACACACTTCCTGACATGTTGTCTTGGAAGGGGAAGAGAAGCAGCCGGTATGCTGGCTTGAGGGACTTGACTATGAGAGGTTCTGAGTTATTATCTACAGAGAAACAGACTTCAGGGAGACTTGGGCATCTACTCCAAGTGTGTGCTTGGATGTTGACCTGGCACTGCGGAATTCTTTCCTAACTTTTTCACCTCCAACCATAAGACTTTGAATCTGAACTTGAAGTTTATCCTACCAGTGCCAATGAGGCTTTTGAAAAAGAGAAAATATTGGATTAAGCTGAAAGCACCACTAAATATTGAAGAATACTTACAATTGCAAGTGTCTAGAGGAAAGACCAACCCCTTAGCAGGACAGTCGTCAAAGAAAATGACACGTTACATGCAAGATAAGAAATTACTCAAAATAATCTTAGAGGCTTGATCTTCTAGAAGCAGATTAAAAGCAGTTTAATTTAGGCAGTCTGAGTCCATCTTAGAGGACAGATATCTTTCTGGAGATAAAAGTCTGCCTTTGAGTACTCCCAAGATCAAGTTTGGCAACACTGTTATCGTATTCCTTCACCTTGGTGTGACTTTTCACTCAGGAATTAATGCTACTGTCTTGTGTGCTGCCAAACTTCCAGTAGCTGGAAAGGAGATGGTGAGGTTTGCTACTGTAATGTCTGGATTCTGTGTTGAAGTAATTCAACAAATCGGGCAGAAATTGAGCATGGCATATGTGATGCTCATTTTGATACACTGTTGAGCTGTTACTCCAGGCTTCGACTGATGCTAGATGCTGTCTTTAGGAATGATAGAAGATGGCTAGTTAATGGCTGATCTGCATTCTCTTTCATTGTGTGTGCCACAGTGTTACAGTAAATGTACTTCTATTTCATGTTAATCCATGCGGGATATTCTTGTTGTATGCAAAAGCTTGCTTCTGTCTCTCCAGCATAAGACCTTGTCCTATTTTATTTTGGTAAACATATTGTGTGGGAGGTGATAGGAGGAGGAGATTCAGTGACTTTGATGTGTTGTTGTATTTTTAACTAGAGGCAGACTGAAACTGTATTGATATGGTGGTATAGCTGTGCTTCACCTGCGCTTCACCCTTAAGCCTTAATCCCAAACTAAAATGGGGGGTTGGGGAGAAGTGAGTGAGCACTGAGGGGTTGTTCTTGTCCTCATGAGCACACAAAACTTCCCAGTGATCTGTGCTGAAATCTAACACACGATGAACATGGGATGTAAGTGGGGTGTGCACTACAGCTCAGCAGACGCTTCTGGTCCCTCCAGCTTGGATGTAGCTCCAGCTGGTAGGGCTTGTAGATTGATGGGTTCAAGGGGGTCCACACACATTTAAGTGTATTTAATACTGTTTTGAGACATTCTTCTCTTAATATGCAGAATTGTCTTCTCCCCACTGTTGAGTCACAGTTTTATGGTGTCCCATATGGACTATGTGTGTGATATTAAAAGGCACGAAATACAGGTAATGTGCTTGGATAATTTCAAGCAAGAATGATTTATTCTTAGTTGTCAGTTTGACTTTATAAAGCAAATTGGTGAATCCTTGCTTCTTACCTTAGGTGGTTTTTGGCCTCTCTACAATCTCAGAGGAATTATTATATCTGTTTGTAGTATTCCTTTTTAAGTTTAACTTCATACCATATAGACCAATGTAACTTAAAATAAAAGCCAGATAGTATACTAGGGTGTATTCCTTTGGCAACAAGCAAAAGGGATTTTGTGGTAAATTTTACAAGCATCAAGTCTCATGATAACAGGAATTGAATATAGTGTCACCCCATACCTGGCAACAGCAGTGTCTTACTGGAGAACAAAAAGGATATGATACAAAAACTCTGAAGATAAAATCAGTTTTAGCTATAGAGGTTTAATTTACAGGCAGGGGAAGAGACAGAGCTGCTGGGTTTAATCCATCCCTAAAAGATAAAATGAAGTAAATGTAAAATAGAGGTGACTAGACAACTGTAAGGAGAATAATGTGTTGAAATACAGTAAGTACTGAGGCAAAACATACTGAATCTTAGGAATAAATCCAGAACACCACTGTATTTTTATGATCTTACAGGGAATCCTAAGTCAGTCCAGCTCTTGGTGATTTTTGCCCTGCATCCAAATGAATTCCTCTGTGTGTGTCCAAGTCCTGCCAAGTAGAAATGCAGGATTGCTAGTAACAGCCTGTAAAGCTCCCCATTGCCTCCCTTTCATGGGTCACTTGAAATGTCGTGCTATGTTTGCTGCTGTCCCCTTGGCTAATACCATGAGGAGCAGCTCAAGTGAAATAGGCATAAACAACTACAAATTGACTTTCAAGTGGCTGTCAGGCACCTAGAAACCCACAGCTTCTGTTTAATGAAAACACAAAGCCAACTCTGTGAAACCCTGAAGGCAGCCAGAGTTACAAATGTGACTGGTGTAGCTATTCCATTGAGATACAAAAACACTGTGTTCAGAGCCAGGCTTGCCATCAAGCTCACAGCAGAGCTTAGGGTTTCCACGTTGTAATTCAAAGGTTTTAATCCTTCTGAAGGAATAGCTGTATGATTGCAGAGAAGGGACCTTCTTACCTTCATTATAAGATGTTATAAATAGCTCCCCAGAAAAACAAACCTCTGCTACATCCATGAGATCTAATAAATGTATTACTTTAGTGTTTCTGACACAGTATGACTTCAGCCACTGATTAGATCTGTCTTGTGTATGCATGGATAGAGCGCAGTGATAGAGATGGATGTGCTTTCTCAGTTGAAATAATAGCAAGTTCTCTTAATACTGTGTTATTTTAAGCGTATGGTGCCATAAGCTTTTATTTGGTTTATCTTAGTAGTTACACCAAACATACAAAATGCGGGCTGGTATCTTACCTTATTCCTCTTTAGAAAAAATACATCTCTTAGAACATTAATCTTCCCGTGACCATGTCTACAGCTTTCCTCCTGTGCTCATCAGGGAAGTGAGATGCCTGCTGAAGGCCTTGCAGGGTCCAAAACTGCATGTTCTGAAAATGTTAGCTTTACTGAGGGCTCTCTGTCATGAATTCTCATTGCAGATAAAACAATTCTAGGGGAAACACTGAGGGAGTGGAAAAGAATCAAATCATAATCCAGCTTTTCTCATAACTCAGCAGTGCTTATAAAACTCAAGAGAGGAGGGAGCCTATAAAACAACACCTAAAAGAAGTGTTTGATTTCTGTGTTAACCCTTATTACTTTTTAATCTACTGGATTTTTCCCAAACACCATAATGTAAATAAAGGCTCAGAATGCTAAACAGTCTTGCACAAGCTGATGTCATTTTGCATACCGCTTTACACCTAATGTGTTGCAGAGAAAACCTTCTTTATAAATTCAAGGAACTGTTTTGCATTTGGCACTTCTGATTCGTTGATACCTCCTTGCTAAGGAGCAAAGACTTTTCAACCAAAAGAAAGAACCCTTCAATTCGGAATGAGGGTGAATTAGATGTAGCCTTTTCACTAGCCTGGCTGGACTGTTTTCAAATCCTACTTTAGTTTGATCCATAGCAATTTGCTTTCATAGCCTGAGATATCAGCTATTTCTAGAAGTGATCAGGCAAGAATGTTTTCTTTGGGAAGGCATTGTACTTAATGGTCTGAAAATTATTCCTTCAAACATGTACACTCAGGCTCCTAAGGAGTGTGTTAAAGGATGTAATGTAGCCATAATAGTGTTGTTCTTTCTTAGTGTTTGTTTCTCTTGGCTTAACTATTAACACTTTACAAGCTGCAACAAATTAAAATCTGATCTGCATGGAATTAGGGCTGACACTTGCTGGGTACTTTTGAGGGAGAAAAAAGCCATATCACCTATTTTCAGCTTGCACGCTCTAACTTGCCAACACACATAGTGGAAGCAGTGTTCCATAGAACCAGTGTGGTTCTGTGACCAGCACATGCCTGACAAAGTCAGGCCTAGTTTTTCAGTGTGCTTGTGAGGTGGTGATTCTTGGCAGCTGTAGTGAGGAAAGCTGAAGCACCAAAGGGGATGTTTGTGACTTAAGGTTCCTGGAAATTTGTATGAGCCAGCCACTGGAAGGAGGATCTCCAGACTTGTCATCCTGTGTCTGAAGAGAAACCTGGCTGAACTTCTGTGAGTGCCACTGCAGGGATGTTGTGGCACTCCTGTGCAATAGTTTGCTTTCTAGCCAGGTCTGCAGGATGTTCCTATTTGTGTGGTGCTTGCACAGGACCGCCCTGTGTTAATGTATGACTACAGAGTTAGGTTGGCTTTGGTGCTGTCCTGGTCTATACTAACTGATGTACAACTTTGGCTGTCCAAAGAACTCCTACTCCATTCTACAACTTTCACTGATTTTGCTGGAGTCAGATGTTTTACACTCAAATACTCCAGTTCCTTACCCAATAAACTGTTAATCTATCTGTAAGAGGGCATAAGGCTTCCAAAATCAATAGGTATTCTAAGTAGTAAAAGTGATTAGATAATCTCAATGTACTGTGTTGTAAATAAGTATGGAATCTACACTATTCCTTGATATGTAAATGCTCAGCCTAGTTTTACTGTCAATGAGCCAAGGAAACACTGCTCACGTCTTTAATTCTGTAATACCTCCCATGTCTAAGAAACAATAGTCATTAAGAAACTTAACTATAAAACATGCTATAATTTTGCAAGGAAACTCGATGCAGGAGCAGACGTCTCCCACATTTTGAGAGACAGACCTGACTCTCGCATGAGTGAGCTGTTGGAAGATCTACTTAAATGAAACCCCAGGTAAAATGGATTATTGAGGAATGTTGCTTTCTGCTAGTAGCAAAGGTGCTTCAACATGTGGACAGATAGAAGCAAGAAGTGAGGAGAGAACTGTGAAAGATTCAGAGAACTGGGCTTTGGGGTGGGGGCTGGGGAGGAAAGCCTAAAGCACATGATAAAGCTGACCTAGAACAGAAGTGCATTATAGCAGTGTGTAATCTCCACTCTGCCACATACTGTATTCTTTTACTTATAAATTTTATCACTTGCCCTGAAAGATGAGGATGTGAACAGTGTTCCCAATGAAGTGCTATCAGGGACAGCTAGAAGAAGCTTCAGCCTTTCCCCTTATCCTGCAGAGCCTTGGCATCCTCTGAAAACCAGGGGTCTGCAGACTCAAGGGAATAACTTCAGTCAGTCTCCAGCTGGAACACGAAGATCCTTCACAGCTCTCACCTGCTGCTCACAGGAACGTGCTGCATGGCCTGTCAGTGTGTTCATAAGAGACTTTATGGTATTTTACACACCATCTATTTTCTGACTAGATGTGGCTGGAGCTTCACTGGATCTCCCAGAGATGCTGCCACACTGCCACATATAACACGAGGCCAGAAGAATGCTGATAGCTTGTCATAAACAAGGAAAGATGGACTCTGCGAATTGCCGGAGGGAGAGCTCCTGGCTGCTGACATGTATCATGCCAAGCGGAGCTTTGTCACAAGCTTTGTCTGTTCTGTCTGGGAAATACTGAGGTTGTGCTTGCCCTTGGATACTGCTCTGCGATGTTGCAGGGCATTGATGCCTGGTTTGCCACCACCCTGCAGCAACTGTGGTTAATCCATCACTTGAAGCTGGGCATGAAAACCCAGCGGAGCCCACAGATACAGAGAACCTGCAAGATCAGCCCCTCTGTGCTGGCTTTGGGAGCCTGGTTTTTATCTCCTGAGATGGCAGCTGATCTTTGACAGATATACACTGGAAATAATGTATGATTAAGGAGACAGGATGCAGCCTGATGATAAAGGGCTTTATTTACTTCTCATCAGGCTTTATTCCATGAAGATTTTAATATCTTAAAATAGATATAAAAAAATAAATGAGAAAACCAGCCTACCTACAGCCTACAAATTTAAAAGTACTATAAGGAGTAATATTACATTAACATAACTATAAGGACTAACAGGGCTATGATGTTATTAGCATCATGAGGATGTGGTGGGGCACATCATGTGACTGAAGTGTTGTGAAGGATGCAGGCTTTTTAGGAAGGACAGGCAGGGAGCAAGAAGGGGGTGTCAGTGTCAGTAGCTGGCTGGAGTGTATGGAGCTCTGCCTGGAGATGGATGAGGAGCTGACTGTGAGACTGCGGGTCAGTGTTAAAGGGAGAGCAGGGACAGGGAATATTACAGTGGGGGTCTGCTACAGGTTGCCCAACCAGGAAGACGGAGCAGATGACGCCCTCTATAGGAAAATAGGAGCAGCCTCATGTTCACAAGCCCTGATCTTCATGCGGGACTTCAACCACCCCTGTATCTGGTGGAAGGGCAACACAGCAGGGCACCAGCAATCCAGGAGGTTCCTGGAACTTACAGATGATAACTTCCTTCTTCAACTGCTAGAGGAGCCAACGAGGAGAGGGGCTGTACTGGACCTTGTTCTCACTAACAAGAACAGGCTGGTGGGGAGTGTGAAGCTCAAGGGCAGCCTTGGATGCAGAGACTATGAAATAATGGAGTTCAAGATCCTTAAGGCAGTGAGAAGGTGCACAGCAAGCTCACTACCCTAGACTTCAGGAGAACAGGCTTTGGCCTTTGGAGAGATCTGCTTGGTAGAATACCATGGGAAGAGGGGCCCAAGAGAGCTGGTAAAAAATAATCAAGGATAACTTCCCACAAGCTCAGGAGTGGTGCATCCCAACAAAGAAGTCAGGCAGGAATGCCAGGAGGCCTGCATGAATGAACAAGTTTCTCCTGAGCAAACTCAAGTACAAAAAGGAAGCCTACAGAGGGTGGTAGCAAGGACAGGATGTCTGGGAGGAATACAGAGAAATTACCTGAACAGCCAGGAGTCAGGTTAGGAAAGCTAAACCTCACACAGAATGTAATCTGGCCAGGGATGTCAAGGGCAATAAGAAAAGGTCCTATTAGGTACATCAGTGATAAAAGGAAGACTAGGGAAAATTCGAGCCCTCTCTGGCCATACAAGAGACCTAATTATCTGGACATGGAGAAGGATGAGGTACTTGATGATATTTTTTGCCTTGGTCTTCACTGGGAAGTGCTTCAGCCATGCTGCCCAAGTTGCAGAAGGCAAAGGTGGAGACTGGGAGAAAGAACTGCCCACTGTAAGAGAAGATCAGATTTGAGACCATCTAAGAAACTTAGAGGAGCACAAGTCCATGAGACCTGGTGAGGTACATCCACAGGTCCTGAGGGAAACGGCAGATGCCAAGCCATTATCCATTATATTTGAGAAGTTGTGTCAGTCCAGTGAAGTTCCCACTGACTGGAAAGCGGGAAACGAAATCTCAATTTTTGAAAAGGATAAAAAAGAAGACCCTGGATCTATAGACCGGTTTGTCTCACCTTGGTGCCCGACAAGATCACGAAGCAGATCCTCCTGGAAATGATCCAGCAGCGTGTGCTAGCAGCCCAGAAAGCCACCGTATGCTGGGCTGCATCAAAAGAAGTGTGACCAACAGGTTGAGGGAGGTGGTTCTGCCCCTCTGCTCTGGTGAGACCTCACCTGCAGTGCTGCGTTCAGCTTTGGAAATCCCAACATAAGAAGGATTTGGACCTGTTAGAGCAAGTCCACGGGAGGCCGTGAAGATGCTCAGGGAGACTAGAGCACCTCTCCTATGGAGACAGGCTGAGAGAGTTGGGCTTGTGCAGCCTGGAGAAGACTCTGGGGAGATCTCAGAACACCTTTCAGTGCCTAAAGGGGGCCTACAGAAAGTCTGGAGAAGGACTTTTACAAGGGACATGTAGTGACAGGACAAGGGGGGAGATTTCGAATAGATATTAGGAAGAAATCCTTCACTATGAGGGTGGCAAGCCCAGAGAACTGGTGGCTGCCCCATCCCCGGCAGTATTCAAGGCCAGGCTGGACAGGGCTTTGAGCAACCTGGTGTAGTGGAAGGTGTCCCTGCCCATGGCAGGGCATTGGAACTGAACGAGCTTTAAGGTCCCTTCCAACCCAACCCATTCTGTGATTCTATGATTTATTTTTTTTAGCAGCACTTTTCTCTTGCTACCCTTCAGCTCCTGGTGCTCGCTTCTCTCATGCTGACATCTCAAGGAGATTTCTAGCTGAAGGTTGTGATCATATTTCCTTAAGTGCCCTTTGCTAATCAAAGGTAATTGCAAAGTCAGGAGGGTTTCACTTATAATCAGTTAAATGCTTCTGCAGTCAGTTGGTGTTCTGCAGGCTCATTCCCATGAGCTGGAAGGAAGCTCACTAAAAATGGAAATACCAGCCTTTTCACAAAGTTTATTTGGGGTTGGTTTTTTTGTTGTTGTTGTTGTTTTTCCCTAAAAACTATTTCTCCCAATCCCAGAGCAGAAAACCCAACTCTTACACAGAAGGAAAATAATTTATGTTGAACCTTTGATGCTCAGTAATCATGCTGTTGATGTTTGATGATGGGCTCATGTGCCAAGGGTATTTCCAAGTTAGAGCAGGCAATTTTCAAGTAGCGAATTTCCTTTTCTTCTTTCAGCTAATGCTTTTGTCATAGAAATGACTTCTAGTGTATTTGACTGCACAAAAGAACGAGGACTCTTCCACAACTGTTTTAGCTGATTATTTAAACCAGGTAGGAAGCTTTAATCAGAGTTTACTGAAATAAACAGAGAAATTGCAGGGTTATGATGTTTGCACATATTCTTGGCTTAACATATACAGTTTTGAGAGATTTGTTTGTGATTTCTCAATTTTTATTAAACCACTGCTTCAAGCATTTTAAGAAATGGCAGCACAAGGAAGAGATGAAGTTTAAGAGGGTGTGTTTTCTCATTGCATTAGACCTACCATGCTTTTGACTTTTGGAAAATAACTAGGAATAAAAGCAAAACCCTTTTGAAATTCACCTTTAAAACACCAAGCTGCTAAGGTTTTTCCTGGGATGAATGTTTCTGGGATAGCAGAACAGTGACACTGGCCTAAGGCAGTATCTGACATCAGAGGCCACCTATGAAGATACAGTACTCTTGGCTTCATGATGTGAAAATCACAGTTACTTAAGTGAAGCTCATTAAATTGTGGATTTCCCCTTTTTTTTCCATAAAACATCAGCATTACAAATTTTTTCAAAGAAGCTGCTTGACTGAATGAATCCAAGTTAACTGCTCTTCCTGTTTTAGCTTTACCCAGTGCTTGCAGACCTCAGGCTCCAGGGGATTGTTGTTCAGGGCTTTAAACTTGAGCTCAGGAGGTTAGCTAGCATTGATCTCAAACCCTCCCCTTTGCTTCCTGACTGGCCAGACAATGCCGTTCTGTTTCTTTTGCCAGCTGCTTAAGTAGTGATTCCTGTAACTGCAGTGAGTATGCTGCCACTGTTTCTGTCAGGGAGAGTGTCAGATAACTAGGAATTGAAAACCCCTGCCTTTGGGCTCCTCCAGCTCTTTTTTCTGTGCAGGTTGGGCTGCTTTAAGACTTCTTGGTTCTGGTGCAAGCTTAACATGTAAGCAGATAAAGATCTTAGTTATGTGTTCATGGGTGCCTGGGAGAAACCCCCAGCTGCTTCAGGGAGCTGCTGTGCGGCTTTGGCAGAAGGCCTGGGCTGAGTGGCACTCCACAGCCATGCTCCTCCCTGCTGAGAAACCCCTGCTGCTGGAGTCTGGCTTTTGCAAGCATAGTAGGCAATTGGTTCATAACAGAACCAAGCACTCTGCGCTGTTTAGAGGAGGGGAATGGGGGGAGAAACAACAAAATGTCACCTATATGTGGATGCTCAAACTTATGTGTTTTTTCAGGAGTTAAAGTCTACCAGGAATAGCTGGCAAACCTTTTCTCACATACCTGAACAAAAACATTCTTCAACAGAGATACGTGTCCAAAACTACATATGATACTGGGATTACATTGGCTAGATTAAGTGCACTGCTGGTCATCTATTCATACATGATACAGTGAAGTGATGACACAGTATTGAGCACAGGGATTTACTCTTACAGCACAGTCATGAATCTGTCACTACCGAAACTCCCAGGCGCAAATGTGATCCTCCATCTCTGGAACAGAGGATACCAAGTACTGAAGTCACAATAGTGTAACAAGGACTATGAAAGCACAACTTTCAGTGCCAGGTTTGTACTCTGAAACCCAGTAAATTGTTTCTGTCTTCTCAGATCAGGCTTTTGTCCTGCAGAAACTCTGATTCAAATGATGGAAAACTGACACTATGGTTTTCTGACAGGTAAAGCACAAAGCATAGCATATTGTATCAGTCAGCAAGCTTTGAGTATTTCTGTTTTACCACAGAAAACTGTTGTCTCAACCTCAGTTGACCTTGGTGATCCTTGCTTGTATTTCTGCAAGTTTATAGGTTTGGGAAACCTTTTTGTAAGGGATGTTATATCTTAACGCTACCAAAATTTTCTGCAAGTATATTTAACATTGACATGGTTTTTAAGTCCATATTGTGAAGTTGCTACTGGTTTTTGTTTTGGACTGTTTTGATAGCCCTGTGTTCCTTTAGAATGAACACTCAATGGAATTGAAGAACAAACACAAATAAGCATCCCACATCAAGCATTCTCATAAAACCACCCCACATTTGCTCTGCCTACTAACCAAACAAACTAAGGGATGTCTCAATTACTTCCTCCTAATGTATTACATTTTTGCTGTGGGCTTTGCCCTTCTTATTCTACCCTCACACAGACATGGATTATTGAGATTTATTCCAAGCTGTATTGATTTGCAATGCAGAGCTGTAGCCTGTCCACAGCTGAGCTGCCACCCCTTGAAAAATTGCTGTATCTCATAGAATGGTAGCAGCCAGGGGTAAGAAATTTAGAGGAAGGAAAAAGCCATGTGAGCAATGCCTCACAAACTTGTTATATAGAGTTACAGCTTCCAGTTTCATTAATATTGTTAGACATTACTGACCTTGTCCATAGTCTCCAGCTATTCAGCTGAGGAAGCTGGGTGTGCACAGCAGCACGGTTAAGGTCAGAATGTAGTCTTGCATTGATGCAACCTCATTGATTTAACTAGATATGACTGATAATAGCATGTGGCCAGCTGGATGATTTAGAAGATAGGCCAGGCCCATTCTTCCAGTGGACAACTGTAGACCCCTCCCTTCAGAAGCTGCTTGTAGCACCAGAGTGTTATAACAGAAGAGAGGGAGAAACCTCTCTCTAGTCACAATTGAGTGATGTGAAATTCAGAGCAGGACAGGATTTGGACAGACAAAGGTTTTCTGTTCTGACCTTTAGACCACATTTAGGCTCTGAAAAGCTAACGGGGCATCTTATATTGAGCCAGAAGATGATGCATTTACCCTCCCATCATGGAGACTATGCTGCCCTAAAGCAACTCCTGTGAATGTTTTGTCTGAACACCTTATGTTGCCAGCTGCAGTAGAGAAAGTTCAAAGGCTTCATGAGTAACTTGTCTTCTGCTTTAGAAAGAAAAAGTAGAAAGCTATAAGATAAAGGTGTTGTGGGCAGTAGAGGCACTCAGGTCACCCTCCACTGCAATGTGAGATAATCTGTACTTGCAAGGCAGGGCTGCCTTCTACCATCCTATTCTGGATGATAAGTTCCCAAAGCCTGCATATATGGGCATAGCTGCTGAGTTTAATCAGTGATAGATGAGTTTAAAAAGGCAATATAGGCCAGTAGTCTGTTAAATCTCTACCCCTATAGCTGGGATAATAAAATAGCTTGCAAAATAGTACAGTCACTACCTGGGTATTACAGAGTGGGAAAAGGGTGCTGGATTAGAGGGAAAACCTGTCCGTGTTGAAAAGCAGATATTTTCACATATATAAGTGTACAGGTACAGAATGGAGTATACAAAGGCTGTATGTGCAAATTTGTTTGAAGCACTATGCTATTCATACACCTGCTTGGGTTCCCGGTTTAAGCCTTGCAAGTTAAAGATGCCACAGTGCTTGTAAAAGACGTGCTGTTTGTATCGTCATTTATGGTGGTGGGTTTTCTTCCATCTCTAAACTGCAATTAAATGTTCTCACCACCCTGTAAATTATCCTTTCTCTTTTTCTCTCTCAGATTTGCAACTCTGTGTTCATATAATCCTGTAATTATGTAACTATTTCCATTTCAGCACTGATTCAGCAATGTACTTCAGCATATGAATAATCTCTTTGAACCCAGTGGGACTCCTCACATGCTTAAAATTAGGCATGGTTTAGTTACTTTGCTAAATCAGCAGCTATACTGGTATACAGAATTGATATAAAGGGAGGTGGCTTGCATCTACTGTAAACACAGTTACTGAGCTGGACATTTCTAAACTCTGATTTTACCTTCCTACTCTATATGTTTTCAGCTGAATCATAGCATTGGAGACACAATATGTGAGGGGCTGAGACTAAATCATGTCTTCTAAAACTACATCTTCTCTAGGGGCAAAGCAGTTTTAAGAGGCTTAAGCCCTCACTTGCCCTGTGTGTTCTCTTTGCCCTTTCAGGTAGGCCATCACAACTGATTGCAGGCCAGTACCAGAGAGGGCACTTTTTAATGTAAAAAGTGAATTGCTGTGCTTATTGGGATTACAACATAATCTCATATTGCATAGATATATCTCAGATGGTGATAAACCGCAATGTACAAGCGGGAGCTGATAGTGGAGATGGAAAGACTTGAGGCCACCTCAGTCCACTACTGAAAAAAAGCTATGTATTTATATACATCCTGAGAAATCTCTACTGTGGACTTTTATCCTAAAATTGTGTATTGTCTAAGACCTGTAACTCTAACAGCTTTAAGCAAGGCATATTCAAGAGGTCTCTAACTTTTCCCTTATGCTATGTGAACTAGGAAACTCGAAGCATAGCCACTTATTTGGAATTACAGCTTTTCTATATTCAGATGAAGCAGGACAGCAAGAAGTACTCTTGAAGAAAATGGGGAACAGAAAAGAATAAAATGAAGCATTGCAGACTGCATTTAGTAGCAGAATATGAAAGTCTGTGCGAAGTATCTCCAATTTTCACACTAGGAAATGGAAGCAAACCGGCTGAGTTCTTCAAGTGAAGTACAAATTAATAATTCCTGAGGCCTGGCATTGTGATAATTTAAAGAATTTTCCTTACTGTCATAATGTCTCATCCTAGCATAAAGGAGCTTTCAGGGAGCAATGGTGTTACCCTGAATCAAACAGGGCTGTGAGCTTTGATGTCTTTGGTATTTACACAGTGATGATTTTACAAAGATAGTAAGACACAAAATTCTCTACAAGGATAGGCAAGGACAGAATTCTGTCCCAAAGTCAGAATTTAATCTTAGCACACCAAGAGCACCAAGAAAAGTGTCAAATTATGCTTAAAGACTATTAAAGGCCATTTTAGAGGCACAAAATCCATACAACAGTTGTTAAAAGTTCCTGTTTGTGGCTTAATATCCAGTAATGGAGATGAACTTACCTGAAGCTGTGAATAAAGAGAGGCTGCCCAGACAAACGTTTATGGAACAAGGTGGCTGTCTGCAGGGAGCCTGAATCTCAATTAAAAAGCCAGCACACAACCCCATAAGAAAAAAGAGGACAAAAAGTAAAGAGGAGGGATATTTTTACTCCCTGGTTAGGAGATCTATTTGGAGATGTTCATGGAGTGAATGGAATGGACCCCTTATGAGGAAAAGAGGCTTTAGAAAGGATCAAATAAGAGGGAATTTGATCTATTTGTTTCACAGATTAGGTTTTGAAAAACAGATCAGTCTGTTAAGAAAAGGCCTGATTATTGGTTTCTATTGAAGTTCTGTTTCGTGTGGGTTTTACTGGTAGTGCCCCAGTGGTAATAGCACTGCAGCTAGCAAAATGACTAATGCCCTGGAAGGCATTACAGGAATAATTTGCCATCATGCAGAGCTCTGTCCATAACTTCATGAAATGTTTTTTTGCATCAAATCCTTACTTTCTGCCTGAACAGTTTCTAAACAGTTAATGTTGATTCACAGATTCATTGGATAGAGAATAAATACCCTTCATCAAGTGAGATGTGCTTTTTTTTTCCTGAATTTCTCTAGCTTTATCTATTAGACATCATATGAGTCAGTTAAAAAGGTCTTTTTATGTCTCATTCCACCAAAATCATCACTGAGGGACTATATATTACATAGAAAAAATGCTTTGCCTCCTAATGTTCTAACAGCAGTCACCTTTGACTCCAGAGCTAGGCTACTGTAGTTCAGGGAATCCAATTAAACAGCCTTTGTGTAAGAAAACCAGCAATATTTGGCATTTCAGAATGTAATTTAACTACCTAAAAGCTATTTTATGCAACCTAAAATTAGGGTTATAAACCTTCTGTACCTACTTACCTATGCAGTTTTGCATAAAATCCTCACTTTTGCAAGCAATAGGAAGGAACACAGGTTGGCTTTTTTTAATTTGGTCTTTGTTTTGTTGCCAAGCAGAGAGACTTCAGTGTTCCCACAATTTGGATGCTGCTACAGTGAATTCCTAGGCACTTGGTCTAAGTGGAGTAGTGGTATGTGCTGGCTTCTCACAGGCTGCAGTGGGAATAGCCGAGTACCACAGAAGGGATTCAGAAACTACACAGCTTGTCAGCCTATATTCTGTCTAAATGTAATCTTAAAGAAAGTGGGGATAAGGGCATATCATAAATTCTGCCTCTTTAGGGCTCTGTATTTTACCTGTGGCTCCGTGTCTTCCTCCAGTTAGCATCCCAAGTCAGTATCTGTGCTTAATACTTTTGTTTCCTTGCAAGAAGAAATCAAGGATTGTTTTCTCTTCTAAAGCATCACTCAAGAAAAGATTTTGTGTCTTCTGTTGCAAGTACTAACTGCTGAGTGTGACAAGTCTTTGGTAATACACACTGGAACAGGGAAGGGACGTCCTCATTTTCTCTGCAATGACAATTTTGGACATGTAGGTACTCCTATGATTTGCCTTCTCAGACTTTCTCAGTTTCAGCAAAAGGGATAAGGATTATGGATCCTTGTTCCTGTGCTTCCTTTTCATGCAATCCCTTGAGTGCGAAGGGTGCTCAGGAAGTCTCTGGCTCAAGCTCCTGCTCAAAGCAGGATGAGCTTTGGGATCAGGCCAGGCTGCTCGGGGCTTTCTGCATTTGGGTTTTGACAATCACTATGGTTTCTTTTCTTTTCTTCTCTTCTCCCATGGATGACTGCCATTATCCTGGTGATAAGACCATTCTCTTGAAGTAAACAGGCTGAACAGCCCCCAGCAGAATGGGAGTTTTGTCATTTTATATAACAAAGGATAGCAGCGGCATCCTTCTACCAAGGTTGCAGCCACTACTACAATCTCTTTAACACGTGGTTGTCAGGTGTTTTCTGAGAGTGTATACTGGAGTATGGGTTTCAGGAGGTGCTAGTAAGGACTGACTTTATGGTTAATTTAATGGCAGTAAAATGGCAGTTAAAATGGAATTTAACTGTATGATTTCTTTATATGCATAGGGACACATCTTCTCTAATATACCCTTCCCTCATCTTTTCCTGCTTCAGCTCCTTGATATTCTCAAAACATCCTTCAAAAATTGTACTCAAGTTATGTTGTGGACAAACTCTATCAAAATTAAAGGACAAAAAGTTCATTAATACTGATGAATAATGAATCATAGGATGTTGCCCTTAGATAAACCAGCTATAAACATTAATACAAGTGACCATTTAATGTAAATACAAGTACGATGTTGTAATTCATTTTCTGTTTCCTTCTGTTTGCTAATTCATTAATGTATTAAATTGCTTAACTGGAAAAAAGACTTTGCAAATAACAATTTCATTTGATACTTATAAATTATTAATACTAATACCTTAGGAATTGAAGAGTGGAGGTCAATTGGAATGATGCTACCACCAGTGACACATGGTTTTCCCAGCTTGCCCTTATCTTCCTGTTGCTCAAGAATTGGATTAGCACGGGTCTCCTCATAATCTCTGATTTGTGTGTACTATATCTGTGCAGGACAAGGATGAAACAGCTGAGAAGAGCCTCCTACCTACTATGTGTCCTACAGTCTATGTAAGTAACCAGTGCACTGAAGGAAGAAGGAAAACACCTCTGTCCCCATGTGTGCTCTCTTGCACTAGCAGATGGGTTGAGACATAATAGCTTTAAGGACTGCATACATCAGAATTGGTTTGTTGTTCTGAATTGTATGCCATGCAAGGTACAGAAATTTCATGGCTGGTGCAGCTGTTGGATTCTTACTAGTATTGCTCTGATTTCTCACTGCTTATTAAGAAATTATTCACACTTGGGATGAGCATCATACAATGATAAGTCGTACAGTAGCTTTTTTATGCTACATCTTTCCAGCATTCATGAAGCCGTTTGGTTTTGCTTTAAGAAAGGAAAGTGAGTCTGAGTAGCTACTCAACTCCTCCCTCTCTGACTTCACTTTTGTTTTCTCATGTTTTCAGATGTTAGGCATAGAATTACTATGATGTAACCCATGATCAGTAACTCATGACCACATTACTGAAATGATTCATTATGGATTGTAACATTTTACATTAGGAGGGTGGTTTCTAACTGAGTACCTTCAGTGCAGCTAGACTGCAAGCAAACACTTCTGTTTAGCTTTGATCACGGATCACACTGGAGTGGAGAAACTGCATAGCAAGAGTTCATCAAGGATCCTTAGGATGCAAGGTCTATGAAGCATAAACAAGCAGGTTGTATTGTGACCAGCTCCTATTCATTCAATAAAAAAAGAATAAGCTTTTATCACTCCAAAACTGTTCATTCATTACTTTGGAGAGCCAAAAACCCTTTGGTTTGTTTTGTTTTTGTTTTTTAAAAAAAAGGGCACCTGATTTTCCTCATAATTTCTGTTAAACTGCTCCCTTCGTGGTAAGGCTCAATCACTGATCCTTAATAAAGTTCTATCAGTAATGCATTTGACCCAGTGAGTTTTAAAGCAGTAGTCTTTTCTTTTCTCCTACATGTGTTTGTTTAATTGCTACTACCTTACAACTTACCAGGTGGTAACATTCTTGTTTTCTATTATACATGGGTATCGTCTTCATGGGCTTGAGAATGGTTTCTTTACCACATCCTAATAAACACCATGATTACCATGGGGCCCTGATTATAACCCATAGGCAGTACATTCTCTTCAATCATCTGAGTAAGAATCCTCTTAAATTTCAGAATACTATTCAGAAAAAAACTAAAAAGGTAAATGTTATTTCACTTTGTATTTTGTCTTGTTGGCAGTCATTGTCCCTGCTCTGTGGTCAGTACAGTGTGCTGAAAGGGATTTACAACATGGTTAAATCCATTTTAACCATTAGGGCCGAGAACTGCTTTAACATCTTTTGGGAAGATACCTTCCAGGGCCCCAAATAAGCTTTTGGATTTGTTGATATTTTCAGCAAAAGCTGATGAGTGCTTGCAGCAGGAGCAGCTTTGTGCTGAGATGTACCAAGTATTTGTCATGTATAGTATAAAGATATTGGTGTTTTCCTACAGGTAGTCTGGTAAATATTTAGTATCCTCAGTGTTTTGTTTCTATAAACCTTAGAAACATAGTGAAAAAGGGACAATGGAGGATTCTGGAAGAAGCTTGCAAGGAAACAACCCTGAAACTGCTCTTAGTGTTATTTTGTTGGGGACGCCTGTTCAGCATCATGTGAGATGGTAAAGGGAGAAGTATGTTTCTGGGATCGTGGCATGTAACTATCAGGAACTGAAAAGATCTTCATCAAAAGGAGCATGACCAGGAGGTCAAGGGAGGTGATTCTCCCTCTGCTCTGCTCTGCTCTCGTGAGACCTCACCTGCAGTGCTGCATTCAGCTCTGGGGCACCCAGCACAAGAGGGAAGTGGACCTGTTTGAGTGAGCCCAGAGGAGGCCACAAAGATGCTCAGAGGGCTGGAGCACCTCTCCTATGAAGACAGGCTGAGAGAGTTGGACTTGTTCAGCCTGGAAAAGAGAAGGCTCCATGGAGACCTTAGAGCAGCTTCCAGTGCATAAGAGGGGCCTACAGGAAATCTGGAGAGGGGCTTTTTACAAGGGCAGCTAGGGACAAGTTAAGGGGTAACGGTTTCAGCCTGGGGAAGAGAAGGCTGCGTGGAGACCTCATAGCAGCCTTCCAGTATCTGAAGGGGGCCTATAGGGATGCTGGGGAGGGACTCTTCATTAGGGACTGTAGTGACAGAACAAGGGGTAACGGGTTCAAACTTAAACAGGAGTGGTTTAGATTGGATCTAAGGAAGAAATTCTTTCCTGTTAGGGTGGTGAGATGCTGGAATGGGTTGGCCAGGGAGGTTGTGAGTGCTCCATCCCTGGCGGTGTTCAAGGCCAGGTTGGATGAAGCCTTGGGTGGCATGGTTTAGTGTGAGGTGTCCCTGGTTATGGCAGGGGGGTTGGAACTAGATGATCTTAGGGTCCTTTCCAACCTTAACTATTCTATGATTCTATGATTCTAGGGTGGTGAGGTGCTAGCACAGACTGCCCAGTGAAGCTGTGGCTGCCCCATCCCTGTCAGTGCTCAAGGCCAGGTTGGATGGGGCATTGAACAACCTTTTCTAGTGGAAGATGTCCCTTCCAGTGGCAGGGGGTTGGAATGAGATGAGTTTTAAGGTCCCTTCCAACCCAAGCCGTTCTATGGAAAGAGCAAAAGAATTAATTTCATACTGCTTACATGAGACTAGAATGTCTCGGTCATTTATATAAATGCACTGATACATAAGATTAAGAAAAATGTGACTGTTGACTTTTGTTCTTAGCACTTTTTAATTCTTAACCCGAGAAAAACGTCTGGAAAAATCAATGCTTGTTAGCAGCTGCAAAATTTACTTTTCTACTCAAGATTCTGGTTTAGTGAATTGAAACTTGCCTTTACAACAGTATAGCTGCTGCTCAGGCCTTGGAGGTAACTTTCTATTTATTGCCAACACTCCAATTCAAAACCGCTGCCTCGTAGCATAGCCACAGGACTTTAAGTTTTCAGACTAGGTCTGCCATACATTTTCCATGAGAAATAATGAAAGGTCAGTGTTTCTCATCTAGAAACTCTTAGCCAGGACATCATCTATTTAATAGATTTCCTTGGCAAAGCATTCTAAGAATGTAATCATTTGAGATGTCTCACAGAAAAGAGATAAGTGCTGTTACATGGAGGTGTGTTGCTAATATTGACGGGCAGAAAGTAATTGCTTTGTGGTTACTGGTAGTGTGATGTATACTTGGATACACACCCAAAGAGCAGAAAGTGGGGAATGATGGATTTAGAAAGATAGCTCTGATAACATCTTTGCTGTTCTGTTAAATTATTAAAGGCTATTGAGTGCCTCCAAGCAGAGACCTGGGTTCTGAGGTCCCTGCTCTTGTCTTTGCCCAGACTGTGGTCCCCAGGTGCTGGCTCATAGCCATTTAAAGCCTTGTATCCCATCAGGATGGGGGTCAGAAAGGATGTCGGGCAGGACCAGGAAAGCCTCTCATGAATCTACCCCTGAGGTAACCATGGTTCCTGCTCCAGCACAGCACAGCCCTGGAGTTGTTGGACCATGCTGCCACTGTGTGTTGAGGTCCCATATCATTATCCAAGCAGGATGGCCACCTCTGCCACTGCCACGCTGTGGGGTGATGAGGAGACCCAGGCTGCCAGGGGGAAGCCTGGAGCTGCTGTTTTCTGTTCAGCCCAGGTGACAAACAGGAATGAGGTAGAGCAGGCAGGAGTACCCTGGGGAGGAATGTTCAGAAACAGTGAAGGTGGAGCTGCCCGACAGCCCTGCAGGCAGCATTTGCCCTTCCTGTGCACACTGTTTCCAGAAAGACTGTGCTGGGCTCCGGGGGAAAACTCCTGTTGGACCTGGAGTCATTAAAACTGTTGTGAACCTCTTTAAAAGTGTACGGCTCATGTCTCTGGGCATGGGATTGCAGCTCTTCCCATGTGCATAAATTTGTGCTGGTTTTTTCTCTGCTGCTTCCTAGCCAGTATTGGGAGCACAAACTGAGGTGTACATTGCACTTGCCAATCTTTAAGCTGACCTGCAGCCATGAAGTCAGGGCATTTAGTATTTTTTCTTCTGCATCTGAGCATTCTATGCTGAGTCTGACAAGGAGGCCCCTCTTGGCACATTGCTCTCCAGGAGGTGCTGAATGCTTTCCAGTAAGGAAAAGTCTGGAAATACCTGGGTTTTGTTATCCCAAATGAGCTGTGTGTTATAGACAAATCAACATAGTTTGCTTGGGGCAGGAGGAAGGATGGGTAGAAATGGAAAACTGAGGAGCTAAACTCACAAATCTGAAAGTAATAGTAGTGTTGCTTTTGCCTCCACAGCCTTTAATTTCTCTCTGAATGCTCTAACCCTGTGCTTCTGGGTAATACACAGTCAGGGGGATCACCCCTGTCAGCCTAGGAATTCAAATGGAGTCAAGTACTGTGGAAGGTTCTAATTCCTATAAAGCAAAGATCTAAAGATCTGAAAATTTATCTGAACTATATGTGTATGTAACCTGCTTCTCTCACTGTACAATGAAAATAAACCTAGCTTTTGCACATCTCTATTATGGACCAAATAGAAGAGATGGTGCTAGAAAGGCTTTATATCCTCAGACACTTCCAGTAAATGATTTTACTATACCAGACGGATGGCCTGCCTCTTCATGCAAATGTTTATGAAGTGCTCAATGTATATCTCAAAGGCATAGCAGGGACAGATGCAGTTCTTTGAGTACGACCTCATTAGGTCCTCTATAACTGTTTGAGGAAGTCTTGCTGAAAATGGTTGCCTTCAAGCAGTATCCTGGTTGTCCTTCTGCATGTAAGAGTCTTGAGCAAGAAGATCATAACCCAGAAAATTCTAGCACAAACACAGAGCTGTTGAGATCAGGATGAAAGCACCAAGAAGGCATTTTTATGCTGAATTTTGTGAGCATTGTGCTAGAGCTTTCATAAAATACAGTCGATTTCTTTCTGGTTAGGTTCTCTCCAAAAGAAAAGAGGACTTAGTTTCTTCTTTGTAAAATAAACTAAAAATGTTTGTCAGATGCCCCATCTGTAAGGGTGGGCATAAACTGTGTTCACTGGGCACCACACGTGTGACAGCAAGTTTGCCGCTATTCTAAAAGCGTGAAGATTTGGAGAAAGCTTCAGTGTTAGCCTCCTGTGCTCCTATGAAAACAAGTGTGTGTCTCTAATTTTCAACCCACAATTATAGAAATAAGCCACCAAGTTGTGGTAAAACTGAGTAACTTTAGAATAATATTGACATTCCAACAAAAGCCTGAGCCAAATTTAGGAGTACAAATTCTGCCGTCCCATTTAACCACAGCATAAAATATTCCCTCTTCCTTAAATGGTTATGATCATTGCAGGTGCTACCTGTTCCTAAATGTTATGCCTTACTACCTCTCTAACGTAAACCCGAAGCTCTGGAGAGCAGGCAGCAGCAGGAGACCAAATGTTGTGCCTGTTTCTAAATATAGACATGCAAATGTGCTAGGACTGAATTGGCTGAAAATGTTGTTTCTCCATGTGGAACACTGAGGGAGAAGACATTGCTTTTCACATGGATTTCTTTTCTCCTTTGGGATCATTCTAACAAATTGTTTTCTGTTTGAGTGGAAAAATCTATCTGCCCTTCATTCCAGTTGATTTTAATTCCCCCATCACCTGTGCTGCTAGGAAAGCAGCAGATAGAGAGGGCTAGGTGAGGAACAGGAAGCGGAGGGCAAGGAAAACACTGATTTTTATCCAGTACTACAGTTGTTTCCCTAATCCTGTGCTTGTGTACGGATGGTTGGTTTGGAAGGCACACCATAGGGAAAACAAATCAATAGAAGGTGTTCTCACAAGTTTGGAATTAAACATTTATGAAGCACAGACAGAAAGCAGGTTTTGTGGTCACATTTTTTTCCAGTACCTGAAATTCAGTGGAAATTTTCATGAGACTTTCTTCAGTTTATAACAAAAGTTTGGGGATTTTTAATTTCTTTATGGTTCTAGATGTGACTTTTGTAATTGGCCAATGAATTTCATTGGGGAAAGACTCTGATGTGCCTTCTGAGTAACTGTTAAGGAATGATGAATTTCCATATTGTAAAGCTCCAGATTTTTATTGTTGTCACAAGGCAGATAATCTGACAACTGGTCTTACTAAAGGGTAGAAAAAATAATGCAGTCAATATAGCCTTGGAATGTGTTTCCTTTAACATCTGTCAAATGCCAATTAAAATCTTTTCATTAATGCAGTAATCTCTCTTTTTTCATGTAAACTATATTAAATCTACTCCTGATTGACTCAAATATGTTCATTAACTAGAAATCTGAGGGGCTGTGAAGAAGCGTTATTTCATGAACTATCCTTTGAGTCAACCCATATTATTCCAATGACAAAAAATGTTGTAAACCAGCAAGAAACAAACGAATGTCTTAAAGCCAAAGGCGTGAATGATGTTGTAATTATACTTACTAAATCTGGACAAAGGGCCAGTCCCACAACTGCCTTAGGTCTCTACTGTGGCTCACTTCTGCATGACACAAAGGGGGAGACATAACTTTAGGCAACCTTGCCACATGTCAGAATAACTTCCCTAAACCAGAACAAATTATGAACTCAGGGGTGTGAGCTCCAAGCGGGGCAGGAGAGGATTCGTACCATGCATGTGTTTGGACAGCAGTAATTCTTCTGAAGGGAATGTAAAGATCACCAATGAGCTTTGCTCTGGGCACTAAGGCTCCTGGTGTTACGCTGGTGCTCCATAGTGATGTGAAGTGTGGAGTTCCCGGACTTGCTCTGAGCAAGAAAGCTGTGGGAGGGGGATGACCCCAAACCCCAGAGAGACAGGGCACCATGTTCTCCAACTGCCCTTGCTCTCCTCTCCCAAAGCCTGGTATTTCCGTGCTTTGCTACCTAGACTATATGTTTCTGTTGCTCTTAGCACTTGTAGCTCTTAGCTGATCATCTGCTGAGGGTTTCTGAAAACCAGCCACACATGAGGAGGAAAGCACTGGTAAGAGAAGTGAAGAAAGAAAGGTGTGCTTCAGAGATGCTGCCTACCAAATACACAAAGGAAGCATCCAGAATCAGACAAGAGGCTGTACAGCATGAATTGCTCTTGTCATCCAATGTACTACTCACTGCTTCAAGGAGAGGAGTTGCTTTTGTTTTGTTCCTGTTTCACAGAAAACATGGTGTTCAGTATACCCAGCTGAACGTGGGAGAATTTGGGCTAACTTGTTTTGTTAAAAAAATCTCTCCAATATTATTTACTGAAGTTGAAATACCACTCTTCTGAGAAGAAATGGCTGAAGAATAAACATCTGAAAAGGGGGTATTCTGAGGCTGTCTTAACAAAAAATAAAAAAGCAATGTCTTTGGGACAGAAATGCATCTTGTTTTCAAGAAAGGTACTCTAAATGCATGGTACCTGCATGGCATGCTTTTGGCCCACCCGGTAACTCAGAACAACGCAGCCACACACTCACTCCCGCTTCTTCTCCCTGCTCCCGGAGGGATGGGGAGGAGAATTGAAAGAATGTAACTTCCATGGGTTGAGATAAGAACACTGCAGTAACTAAGGTGTACAACAAAAATACTACTGCTACCACCAATAATAATAATGATAAGGGAAATAACAACAGAAGGAAATACAACCACTCACCACTCACCAACTGATACCCAGCCCAACCCAAGCAGTGATCTCACCCTCCCAGGTAACTGACCCCAGTTTATATAGTGGGCATGATGTGCTGTGGTATGGAATACCTCTTTGGCTGGTTTGGGTCAGGTGTCCTGTCTCTGCTTCCTCCCAGCTTCCCCTCCTCCCTGGCAGAGCATGAGACTCACAAAGTCCTTGGTCAGAGTAAACATTACTGAAAACATCAGTGTTATCAGTGCTGTCCCCAGGCTGAAAGTCAAAAACACAGCTCTGCACCAGATACTAAGAAGGAGAAAATGACTGCTACTGCTGAANAACATCAGTGTTATCAGTGCTGTCCCCAGGCTGAAAGTCAAAAACACAGCTCTGCACCAGATACTAAGAAGGAGAAAATGACTGCTACTGCTGAACCCAGGACAGCATCCACCCCTTATTCCATACTGCCATCATGCTCAGATCCCACACTTTTCAATATACAATCACTCTTGTCTCATATATATATACATACATATACATATACGTACACACACACACAAAGAGAGAGATATCATTCCTTTGTGCATGGACCAGTCCCTATAAAGCTGCTGAGCCCATTCGGTCCATGATGTCAGGCTCCATCTCTTTTAACAGTCTTTCAGAGCAGGAGAGGAAGTATGCAGTGTTGGATTGTTGCTTGCTTATGATACCGCAGAACTCGTCGGGTCACTGCTGAGCTCATCTGGTTTTGTCAAAGTTCATTCTTTGTTGGGATGGTGGTTGGAGGAAAGTCAGGGTCAGTCGCTGATGATCTGAAGACATCCAGTTGATGGGCTATAAAAGTGCAACATAGCAGGCAACAGCATACAATTCAGTTCATTGGCTGTTTTCCCCTAAAATCAAATCCCCTTGAGGTATACATCGGACTTCCCCATC